>VDFB02026340.1:0-62071 GCA_007258455.2 Sequoia sempervirens | reverse complement strand
GCAACCTTTCATATTAACAAAATTTCTAATCTTTTTCTCTCACAAGTTTCCTAGTTTTGTAGGGAGAAGAGTAGTGAAATGGGTGGTGACAGGGTGAGGACGAAGGCGAACAATTGTGGGGAATTTCACAAGGATTCATTGGTTTGGAACATCTATGTTGAAGGATGGCTGAACCCTTTAGTGGAATTTTTGGTTGGTCATGATTTGAGGATGTTGGCATAATTCTTGAGCTCTTGGAAAGAAAGAAGGGTCACGATGGGTGGAATCTCCTTTAAGGTTAATGAGGAGATGTTTGTATAGGTGACGGGGCTCTCTTGTACTAAGAAGAAGTACCATTAGCACACCAAGGCTTAGGATAATGAAATCCTTCATGCCTTCTTCAGAGGAAATGAAAAACTTGTCTGCTCCTAGTCTGGCTTTGAAAGAGAAGCTCTCTTGCAGTCATGGGACTAGGTTTTTCTCACTCTCATGAAGTATGTCACTTTAGAGCCCATAGATATAAAACTTTCTATTGTTATCATTTGCCTCTTTTAAATCACCTCCTCCATAAAATGTTGTTGAGCTTCCCATTTTTCTTACTCACTGATTTGGAAAGCTCTATTGAGAAATGTTTAGAATCTGCTACCCAAAACCCTTACGATTCTCCTCCCCTACCACTCCACCAAGGCCTCATCTTGAGGATTTATCACTTCCACCTCATGCTCTTCCCACCCAAACCCATCTCCACTATCCGTATTAAGGAATTCAACCACCCCGCTTAGACCAATATCTCTCCAGTTGAGTCTAAGGGACCCAAAAGGAAAACCCCTCTGGGGAATAATGAAACCCCCAAGCCTAAACCGCCAACTAAAAATAAAAATGGGAGTGTGGGGATTTCTTAGTTGAATGTTGTGGCTAGGCTTTGTGAGCTCAAATCCACCACTAGCAATATTGACAACAAACTTGTAGCCAATAAGAAAGTGAAAGAAGAAAGGAAAGGTCTAGTGGAGCTGCCAACCACTGACAATGACTGAAAGAATGAAGAGACTGCAAGGGGGATACTCTGGTTGTTGCTATGGTGGAGATAGGGGTTGAAAATACTAGCATTAGGAGATATGGTAAGCTATCAAAAAATAGCAAGAAAGTGCATATTAATGAAATTTCTACTGATGAGGAGTGGTCTGCCAGTAAGGGCATAAGGAATGAGCAAGACACGGAGGAAGAGGAGGAATTTGTTGAAGGGCCTAGCCACTTTTCTGACCTCAACAAAATGCTAAAGGATAATTCGACTTCCCATTCCTCTGAACCTCAGGTAATGGAGTAGGAAGTCATAACAAATATTGCAGAAAAAGGGGAGGATCATCGCATGTTGTTAGAGTGGGTGGAGAAGCTCGAGAAGAAGTTCACTGGTCTAGCTTGGTTCATTGTCAAGATGGTCCATTGCGTGGTTGGAACCCTTTCTATTGTCCTTAAGGATGAAATGGATAAGAAGGCTATGGAGGAAGGTCCCAACTGGGTTGGGGAGGATGTTGTTTGCCTCCTCTCTCAGAATTAGGAGAATGCTAGATAGTCTGCTATTGTTGTGTCTTGTTTGTTGGGTTGTTGTTTTGTCAGCTATTTGTCTATTGTTATTGTGTTTTATTTTGGTGGTTTTTTGTAATCTTTCTATGGACCTAATCCTTTTTGGTCCCTGAGGCTCATTGTGTATGTTGCTTATCTTATCAAAAATATCCATTTTACTTTTACTAATATAAAATGTGTTGTGATGCCTAACTTTCCCTTATAAAGTGAAATAGTGGCAATGGATCTCATAATAGTCATTCATTTGGAACTCATTATAGAATGATAAATTCCTTGCAATATTATTAGTCATTTTAGTGATGGAGAAGCAAGAGTTTTCATGGTAAATTTACCTCTTGTAGATCAATTTGAGGATTGCCATTAGGTTTTTGTTGAAGTATAATACTCTAATTTAAATGCCATACTATTATTTAGGGATCTTGTTTCAGTTGTAAACAATTCACATATATGTGTAAGAGTGTCTTATTTATAGCTTGTATATTAATGAGTTAAAATAGGGCATTCCCTTAATGTAAAAGATGGAGTCTTTAGTATGAACCTACTCTAAATTTATGTAAAGAGTTAAAATAGAACAGGATGGTGTCTTTAGTAAGAATATATTTCCGACTTTATGCATACACAATTCTATGTATAAATAAAGAAAGCGTGAAGTTTTTGTGTGCATCTATATTTTTTCTTTATATTGTTGCATCTCTCATTATTTCAGCAACATTCAATAAGATGATAACATGTTCCCACCTTGTAACTTCATTGATCTACTTGCAAGTATGACAAATTGTTTGTTAAACTCACATTGATTTTGGTTTTGATGCTAACAGCTACCATATTTGTTGTGATTACTTGTTACTTGGTAGTTGTGATGTCCTAATTGGGTGAATTTAGATTCAAGAGGGTGGGGATATGATCAACTAGCTATTTGAAAAATTAAATGGAGAAAAATAAATTGAATGGAGGTGGATTATATCCAATCTTCTTTTTTAAGAGTAAGAAATGTTTAGAGGCGCTTGTGAGATAAATAGGTTCCATTGTAATTGTCACCACCATATATAATAAAAATGCCACTTCTCACAGAGGTCATCTTCAAATGATTTAAAGTACATTTTTCAAAACCCACAAGAAGAAAAAGTCTATCAACTGCACTTCAAAGAAATGACTTCATCTAAATTTATATAGCTTTTCTCTAATAAGAATAAACAAATAATTAAATAGATTTTAGAAAAGCTTGATTTCAACATAATAAGGCTAGAGAAAAAGACCTATGTTTACTATTTACATTTTGGTTTCAATTGAATCAATACCAAGAGAAGACTCACAACTCATTGTCAGATAAGTAATAGCTTAATTTCTACCATCAACGTTTGTAACTCTACATATACATCTACATGGCTATCCTTAGTCTTAGAAATAAACTAGTAAGAACTACATACCAATTTAAACTAATCAAGCAATTCAACCATGTCCAAACAAGTTGCAAGAGATATTATTTCTCTTCCACTATATCAAGCGAGGTTGCTTTTAAGCAATTGTTCTCCACTTTCCTCATTGAAGTAAATGAAAAATAAAACCACACTTCATGAAAGCAAAATGGCTCAAGCTGCATTCTAGTTTTTGCCTATTTAAAATTTCATAAATTATATGTCAAATATTTTAATTTCAATTTTACACTGGTTATTTCCAATAGGGCACACACAAATCTTGTTCTCAAAACTGTGGAGTTTTAGTAACTTCTAGAAATATTAAAATAAAACCAAGTCCTATCATTTTTGTCCTACTCACTCCTCTTTTCTATCAAGATAACTTGCAATCATCAAAATAATATTTTTCTATCAAGATAACTTGCAATCATCAAAATAATATTTGGGAAATAAGAGGTAAGTTGATAAAACATGATTAATTTTTTTTCTATCATCTACTCTGCATTGAAAAATTGGACCATCTCCAAAAATCAGTAGGAACTACATAACCAATTTAAACTAATTGAGAAATTCAACCATGTCCAAACAAGTTGTAAAGAGATATTATTTCTCCTCCACTATATCTTTAAAAAAAAGAGAATATTTCTTTTAAGCAATTGTTCTTCACTTTCCTCGTTGAAGTAAATGAACAATGATTTTGTAATGAGAAGTCCTCAATAATATGAATAGAAAACCCACACTTCATGAAAGAAAAATTGCTTAGGCTGCATTCTTTTTGTTTGTTTGTTTGAAAGTTCATTAAATGATATGTCAAATATTTTGATTTCAATTTTACATTGGTTATTTCCAATATGTTAGGCACAATCTTTTTCTCTAAACTATGGAGTTTTAGTAACTTTTAGAAGTCTTGAAATCAAACCAAGTCCTATCATTTTTGTTCTACTTCTCTTTTTATCGAGATATAGTGCAAGTATCAAAATAAGATTTGGGAAATAAGAAGCAAGATGATCAAACAGGATTACTTTTTTTCTCTTGTCTACTCTGCACTAAAAAATTAGACCATTTCACCTTTGGATTCTTTTGGAATGCTTTGAGTTATTTTTATTCACCTTTTGTGTGATTCCTGGACCTATCAAGATTTAAAATTAGATTTTTATTTTTTCATTTTTGGGCACTTTTAGTGGTCATTTAGTCTTTTAGAACTTTGTATATTCCTGTAGCCCCAGATCTATTGAAATTGTTAAACCAAATTTTATTTAATTAAATAGTGATTATATTATATGAAGATGGTGACGAAATCTTCTTTTGCAAATGTAAATAGGTGATGACACATGACAATGAACTTGGGAAGAAAGTTGTAGGTGTAACTTAACCTGAATGTGTATAACACCTAGTAAATTTGTTTGCACATTACACAAAATTCATTAATTTTGGCATATGGATTGTTATTGTAAATGGTGGTGAAATTAATTTGATAGTAATAAACCCAGAGATATGAATTGTTATTAAACCTAGTTGCATTTAAATGTAATTTTAGGGAATGGAAAACAACTTTTGAAGCATTTTCTAAGTAGTCACCAGAAACTTGAAGGTCATTTTGTAACAGTACACAATTATGAGTTATCATTTGGAAAGATAAACAATTGCAAAACTGGAAATTAAAAAGTGATTCTATAGTGATTATAATGGTTCTAAGGGGAAGAACCTACATAGAGAAATTTTCTAATGGTTACAATGATGAATTGGTGTGCACAATTATGACCTTGTTCCCTAAAACATGTATCTCTACCATATCAAGAGATTTAGTAACAAACTGATTAATATTAATTTGAGGATGGAAGGGACTCTCTACCATTCGTCGAGTCATAGGATGCAATTTGGTAAATTGGTGTAGCCTTTTTGTGGTTAGATGACTTGCAAGGTTGGAAAGGAAAGAACTCCTAAATATGTTTTCTACTATTCTCTTATTTTCAAGGATCTCACCATAAGATATGATTTAATTAATTAAACCAATGACATGAATAAAAAATAAATCTACAACTCAAAATATTTTATGAACATGCTCTCAAACTCTCTTCTCAATATTTGTAACTTTGGAGTTTTCACTTTAATCATATATTGGTATATGTTAGAGTAAATTACATTTACCATCTTAAGTTTTAACTTAGGGGCATTGCATTTAGATTAGTTATGCATTTAATTATTCTTGGGTAGTTTTTTTCCATGCTAGGAAGTTTCTCACCCGTCCTCCATTTCACGGCTTTAAAAGCCTATACCATATGTAGATTATTCATCTCATTCTATTCACTCCTTATTTGGTGAAATGGTAGTGTTGTCTCTCTCGTTTCTTGTGAAGGTTTTCTACAGTTGACATTTCTTGGATTATTTGCTCTAACATGGTATCAAAGCCACCCAATCTACATCCCCTTCTTGAGAGTTTTCATCAGAGTGTGAGATCGTCTATTTGCTCGGCATTTGAAATTTGCTAAATTTCAAAATTTCCTAATTTCTATTTGCTAGCGAATGCAATTCTAATATTGGCATGATTTTTCATCTAGAGTTTACTATTCTTATTTGGAGGAATTTTCGCTGGCAATTTCTCTATTTGCATTTGTTAAGAGGCATTATTTTCCTTTAGAAAGAGCACTTGATTTTTTCCTCTATAAGGGGCCATTCCAAATTTTCTCACTTTCGGAGGACACATTTTTTGCTGCTCATATAGTAATTTGTTTGTGTTTGGCATTGAAAATTCCTTCATAAACTAGTAGTTGGGCAGAAAATTTCATTTGGGAGGTCGTAATTGAAGATTTTGCAAGGGCCAAAATTTCTTGAAAGGACCCATTTTCTTGTCTTGCTGGCAGAGAACTTCCTATGGAGAGCCTGAATTCAATTTGCAAGGTTGTGCCTTGCTTAGAGAGGGATAATTTTGCTATGTTGCTGCCAACAAAATCTCTAAATTGTTGTGGATATATTTTATATATTGTTGGAAGCATTCCTTCTGGCACGTTTTCATTCCTTATGAAGGCCATGAATTCTCTAGAGGCATTCTTTCATTGTTGTGCTGACTTGCACAGTAGGTCAAATTTTTTTCTACTGATTGGGAGTGACTGAAGTGGTTTTTAGTTTGGCAACACATTCCTTGCTGAGAGAGCACCGCCTGGGGACCCACATTTTGATCTTGGAAGCATTTATTTTTGCATTCTCTAGGAGGTGTTAATTAGTCTGAAGGCCCATGGGTATGTGCAGGATCATCATGGAAAAAACAAGCCCTTAAGTGGCAAAAAAACAAGAAAAATTAGAGTTAGGCAACTTGATGTAAAAATTTGAATAAGTTATCTATATTATTCAAAAATATGTAAGAATATAATTTTTAGCAAATTGAATGTAGTTTCTAAACTACTAGGTTTGTTTAAAAAAAAAAAATCTATTTGGTGAAAATTTGAAATTTCAATGCAGTAGTACTTAAATTTCAGGGAAAAAATAAGAAGCAGGTGTCTGTCTGACCACCCTAACCACAATAAAATGATAATATATTTTTATAATATTTTTGATATAAGTAGAGGAATCATGTCCCGATGTGATGCATATTTTTTTGTAATTTTTTCCCAAGTAAATAATTAATTATGAATTTTTTATTACAACTTTTAAAAATATAAAAAACTTGTATGTCTGATCACCAAAACTTGGTCAAAACTTCATTAAATTCAATTTTTCTTTTTTTAATCCTATAGTATGCGAAGCATAGAATGCGATGCATGTTTTGGATTAAAAAAAAGTGATACTATTTGAAAGCTATTGATGTTTTTCAATCAGTCTATCAATTAGGACTTTAGTCATAATTTGAATAGAAAATGAATAATAATTACTTATTAAATTCAAAGTAAAGCATAATTTATATTGGTGAAAAGCTGAGAATATCCTTTAAAAACTCTTTTTGTTTAATCAATTTTGGGTAAAAAAGAGTCGTCAGCCACATACCCGTCATATTGCCACTTTTTTGCCCATCATGATCCTGCACAAACCCCCATCCTGTAGTGTTTTGGAATACTTTGACTGATTTCTTGTAATGAAGCATGATTTTTCTTGATTTGGAGAAGGATAGAAATAAACACTTGATCTGGTAGTAGCTGCGATTTACTATGGAATCTTTTTTCTTTGGCATGTTTTAGAAACCAAGTAGAAGGGTTCAAGCTAATTCTATGAGTTCGATTTGATGTTGAAGGCTGCAATTTCTAATTACTTGTTGCATTTCTTTGATGGCATTCAATTTTCCATATTTTTTATAACCTTTATATTTAATAAAGTTTTCTTCAAATATTTAGGGTTTCTGCACAGTGAAGTGGGTCCAAATTTCCTTAAAGATGCATTTTTTGGGATCTTTAGTCCCACAATGGGAGTGTGGAGACCTCCTTTATTCTTCTTATTGCATTGCAGCCCTCAAAATAGTTTGAGCAAGTCTCACAATGGAATTTGAAGTCTCTCACGTGTGGTGATTGGACTTGTATGCTTGTGGATTGTGGTGGTGCTCAATGATTGTGCCTAGATGGAACTTGGTTTGTTGACCTAATTTGGTGAGCCTTGATTGGTTGGGCCCATTCTTTTTATTTCAAGGATGAACGTGGTCACATGGTGGGACCAGGTGCTTGATCCGAAAGAGCCTCTATAGGCCTTTTTTAATTTTTGCATATCTTTTGCAAACGAAGGCCGATTTTCACAAACCACATATCAATAGAAAGGTATTTTTATCACCTTTGTAGTGGTTGAGGATTTTCTCTCATATTTTTCTGTTTGGTGGTACTTTTAATCCATTTAAGTTCAATATTGGTTTCACTTCATTTGCAGTATTTGGGAGTTTATATTTGTTGAAGGTTATTGTCTTTATATTTTTGGAGATTTGTCATAATTGATTATGGGGTTTTCATTGCATCTTGTTGTGATTATGTTGGAAAGGGGAAACTATAAACAATGAAGAGATGGTATCATAAATAATCTTTGATGGCTTCATTCGTTGCAACATATATATAATCTAGTCCCCCTTCCTGGTATTGATAGTAAGAAATTTGCATGGAATTCCTAAAGGGATCATGTCCTAGGAGTTATTACAATGCATATTGATGATGCCACTTTAGATGCTATTGATCATTTTGAGTGCCCATATACTCTTTGGATTAAAATCTAGGAAATACATGGAGATCTTGATACTTTGCCATTCCCAAATGATCTTGTTTTTAGATTGTCTTGTGCCTCTTCATTTTTTAGACAAGACACTCTATGATCATGCTACTATATAGGAGTTTGAAGTTTTGAAATACTTTGAATCTTTAGATGAGGATGACGAGGGTTCTTCAGATGCTCCTTCTTCACCATCAGAGACAGTTGATGTACCTTTTCCTTCAGTGATTCATTGTGTAGAATCATTGATTGAGACTCCTATCATCCTTGTTCTACAAGACAATTCATTTTGTGTTGATGATTCATTGCGCACGTCTAGTGATTCATCACAACCAGTATCTCAATGTCTTCCTACTTGGGATTCTTATTTTTTGGACATTGGTTCATTTTTCATGGAATCTCACATTTCTGACTTGGAAGACACATTTGAGGGTATATCCCTTCTATTTGATGATAGTTGTGCTACAACTATTGTCAATCCATCTCAGTCTCTAGAGAGTGTTTAGGATAAGTTTTTAGTGGTACCTTGTTTGTCACCTTCTATTGTGATTGGGCATGTTCTTGATTGGTTTGTGGCATCATCTTCCAAGGTCTTGGAGACACATGAGAAGATTTTAGAGACACCAACATACATCTTCATGCTTATTTCCTTTAATTCCTATCTGGAATGGAAAGCATACCTGCATTTGTATTTGGTTTTTTTTCTTCTGAAAGGGAGACAAGTGTTTTTTTGACACTAGATCATATTTTTCTTCAAGCACTTACCATTATTGTGGGTGATTACACATTGTGGGTGGGCTACAAAGTCTCTCTATTTCCTTCTTATGGGGCTCATTTATTGTATATACATGATGTATGTAGTCCTTGGAGGGTGTGATTGAGTCCTCCATCCATGCATCATTTTTTTTTTTTTTTCTCTCTTTTGGAGAGGGTTTTTTTCCCACAAGGTTTTTCTCCTTTTCTCTGGTTGTGAGAGATTTCTTTTTTTAGTCGTAAATGGGTACCTAACATGGTTGTGTAACTAGGACGCATACTACATCTTCATATTTGCATTTGCATTCTCCCTAAATTGCACTTAAGGAGGGTGTTAGAGTAAATTACATTTACCTTCTTAAGTTTTAACTTAGGGATATTACATTTAGATTAGTTATGCATTTAACTATTTTGGGTAGTTTTTTCTTGTGCTGGGAAGTTTCTCACACGTCATCTATTTCACGGCTTTAAAAGTGTGCATCATATGTAGATTATTCATCTCATTCTATTCACTCCTTATTTGGTTAAATGGTTGTGTTGTCTCACTCGTTTCTTGTGAAGGTTTTCTACAGTTGATATTTCTTGGGTTATTCACTCTAATAGTATATAATTTGGAGGATGTCCCCTTCTTACTTTGATTATCTTACATGTGTAACCTTTGGAAAGATACTTTCATGTAGAACACAATCTTGATTTTTTTTTTTGTTATCCTTAAGCAAGTCCCATTGTATGTTGTTGCTTTGCACATTAAAGAAATCCATTTTCTATAAGATCCCATATATGCTAATACTTATAATTCTTAATAATAAATTAAATAATTCAAGGAATAATAAGACTTTTGCTTGATGAATATGTCATATGAATTATGATACCATATGAAAAAATTAGGATACCATGTGAAAAAATAAAAGGAATAAAAACAAGATGATAAAACAAAAAAATTTACTCCTGTATATTAATAAAATACCTCTTAATAGAAATTTAACCAAGCATACTTGAGATTTTTACACTACAGATACACCATAATTTTTTGTCTTAGTAATGCGTGTTTCTCCCACACTCTAATATTCTCCAGTATTTATTTTAAATAGAAAAATAAAGTATAAGATATAGGATTTTTTAAATGTAGATATACCCATACTCCCTTGCACAATAAGATTGATCCCTTGTTTTCATATACAACAAAGTACCCAAAAAGATAATAGAGATATACACCTATACAAAAAAAATTGAAGAATGAGTAGAATAGTATAAACAATGATTGGGATTTCATATTCCAATAGACATAACATAGCTTATAAGTAGTTGTAAAGTGGCAAAAATATTCTCCAAAATGTTTCAAAGGAGCTATATAGTTATCCATGGCTGAAAATATCCTTGATTGATAGGTTCCATGTATTTTACACAAAGATTTTCATTTGAACTATATCAAGAAAAAATAATAGCAACACAAGACCTTTCTTATAGGGGAACAATTAATTATTTCTGACGTTGCAGGACTATTTTTGTTTGGTGATGAAATGACTACAACTAAAACCGAATGGGAAATGGTAGAAATCCTACAAAATCTTGAAAAAATGACATGAGTTCAATCATAATTGGATGAGACAGTTGGTACAGATAGAAGAGTGGAAGAATCTAACATTGATGGACTGCCTTATCTCCATACAGTGGTCAAAGAATTGTTTTGATTGCACCCAATGATTCCATTGCCACTGCACCACAAAGCTTAGAGCTCTTGTAAAGTTGGGGGATTTTTTAATTCCCAAAGACACCTAGGTTATAGTGTATGTGTGGGCTATTGGACGAGACCTTGCAATTTGGAAGGATCCCTTAAAATTTATGCCAGAGCTTGATTTTTGGAAGGCACAAGTTGCAAGATAGAATACAAAGGTCAAAACTTTAAGCTTAGCCATAGTGCAACATAAGCATACTGAATTGTTTCTCTCTTAAAATACAAATGACTTTTTCGTCAATAGGGGAAGGGAGTTATACTATTTTCATTATTTTTATCGAAGGGAGCTTTCAATGATAGTGTAGGACAAGATGCACTCTTTTCTACAATTCCTGGAAGATCACAAATCCTCTTACATTGCCATTTTTTATCCCCATTCTATGTATCTCGCATTTCACCACGCCATTTTTTTGTTCCTTATAACTCTTGAACTCCTCCAAATCTGTAATCTCTCATGAGATAGATATATAGAGGATGATTGATAAGAAATGGGGTTTTGCAGAGCTTAAGTAGGAGAAGAAATGCACACTATGCTTTGAAGCTAAAATTTTATGATAGATTTGATCATTAATATCACTAAGGTATTTATGATACACATTCATGGGTAGATTTGATACAATTTGATAGAATATTTTATATTAAATACCAATTATTTTATGCAATGATGACTGAAAACATAAACACTTGTGCATCTTCCGTTGAAAAAGTCAGTAACTGAAAACCAGGAACAACTATGTAGTTTACAGGCATGAAACAAGTATAGTGGTGAAATGTGGGCTAGAAAATCCAAAAGTAAAGCCTATTGGCTAACTATTATGAGACCATGTCCATTTCATGGAATACTATAGTAATACGAGCATTAACGTCTCACAATAATTTCTTGTGTAAATTAGTGTTTATTTTATGTGTCAACTATTTTGTTCCTACATGTTTTAGTAGTATAAATGTGCAAAAATAGAAATATTTATCTACACAAAACCACTTTAAACTATTAGAGTTATCATGTATTAGAGAATAATTAACTAATTTTATTAATTATTATTCTGATTCTCATGCATTTAAGCTAAACTTAGGTTTTCTTTATTAGTTAATTTAATTCTTTATTTATGTTAACTATAGAGCTAAATTAGATCAATTCTTATCACCACACAAGATGTTGACACTTGTCATGATCTAATCCCTTTTCATTAGGGTTTCTCTTTTAAAGCATTCATTCTCTCTTGTAATTTTTATTCTATAAGTATTTTATTTTTGAGAAATATAAAATATTTCTTTTGCAGAGTTCTTGGGTGGAAGGTGTTTTGTTCATTGTTTGATCCTATGGCTCGTGTTATTCTCAAATCTAACATGGTATCAAAGCTTAGGCTATTTTGTGTGAAAATTCATTTTATATTGTAGGATTGGAAATCATGGAGGTAGATGTTTCATTTTTGCATGGACTATTTTATTTTTGGATGCATTAGGTTTTCATTTTCTTTTTGATCTATACACATCATTTCTATTATAGATTATTTTTCAATCAACTGTTACTTCATAGATTCTAGAGTTGCACTGGAGTATGCGATTTTTCGAGAGTTCCTTGGCATCGGGTTTATTGTTGCTTTATCATGATTCTAACCTGAGTCATTTAGTGACTCTAATATGGTTTTTAGCAAACAAAGTATCTTTCCTTTCTTTTCAGATTAATGATTCCAGTGTTACTCCACAAGTTTGATTCTAGTGCTTCTTTGCAATATATTATCTCATTATGCAGCGGGTTGTATGGCTTCGCTTGTTATCCTTTGTGTTTATCATCCCTTGTGTGGATGGAGATTGAATGGATTTGTGATGGATATCATTATTGTGTCTTTTGATTAGGATTTTTTTCCACTAGTTTTCTCCTTTCCTCTTTGTAATTGGGTACCTAACATGGCCTTGTAGCCTAGACCAATTCATGTTTTCATGCATCTCAATCCTTGCATTTTTTTTTTTATATCTCTCTATCACCTAGCTACACTTAATGGGGGGTGTTAGTGTAGAATATTAAGCCTAAAATATTTCTCTAGATAAGTTTGCTAGTTGTAGAATTAATAGGGGGTGTTAGCACAATTAACAATATAAGACTATTGTTTCCAACATGCAACTATTACAATTAATAATATAAGACTATTTTTTACAACATGCAAAGTTGCAGTTAACAACTTGCACTATTACGCAACTGCTCTTCAATAATTAACAACTTTCTTAGCATAGGCTAACTAATGGGATCTCTCTATTAGATATTTGTGATAATGATTGTTTAGTTGTACAATCTTGCATGGAGTTGCATGCCTATTTTCTAGATGGAAGTTGCCATTGTAGATGGATCTTCTCATGCTTTATATATTGTACTCATTCTTAAGCAATTATCAAGAAAATAATCAATGCAATTATTTAGAGTTTATTTTTTCTTTTCAATTTGTGCAATTTTGTAATTTGCAACTCTGAACTAGGATTCCTGAAATTCTCACAAAAACATCAAAGGGCTGCAACAAAGAGATACACGTGCATACACACAATAGCCCATATCTATAATACGTATGTCTAATTTATGCACAGACTTCTAGTCTAAGTGCTCCTCCCAATTCGAAAGGATATAAATTAGGGAAAAAATCTTGAGACTTAGCAAGTTACTAAGAATTCAAAATATATCAATGAAATTTGTTTCCCAAACAAATAAAATAAAGCTTCAAATAACATCTTTACCTACATGTCTGCAACTATGTCATATGACTGCACACACTTTGTCTACAGAGGCTTCAAATTGCTCCTCCCAACTGCAAAATATGTAAATTAGGGACAAAATTATCTAACTAGCAACTTACTTAACAAGTTAGAATTTAGAAGATATGAACAAAATGTTTTTTCTAAAACAACCAAAATAAAGCTTCATATAGCAGCTTTACCTAATTCTACAAATATGTCTTATATCTACACAAGCTAGAAGGCTAATTGATCCTCCCAACTACAAAGGTTGTAATTTAGAAATAATATATTTGACTTAATCATATTGTGGGGTGTGCTTGGTTGTTTTAAACATTTAGTTAATAAATGTAGTTAGGGGTGTACTATGATTGTTTTTTGTTGTATAATGCTATTATTATAGTTGATTAATGTTGCAAAAAAAATCAATGATACAAATATATATTAGTATAAGGATATGTGCAGGATCATGATGGGCCAAAAATTGGTGATATGTAAGTGATATGATGGCCTATGTGGCTAATGACTTTTTTTTTACCCAAAATTGATGAAACAAAAAAGGTTTTTAAAGGAGATTCTCAACTTTCCACCAATATAAATTATGTTTTGCTTTGAATTTAATAAATAATTATTATTCATTTTCTATTTGAATTATGACTAAAGTCTTGATTGATAGGCTGATTGAAAAAAAATCTATAGCTTTCAAATGGTATCACATTTTTTGAATCTAAAACATGTCATATTCTATGCTTCACATACTATAGGATTAAAAAAAGAAAAATTGAATTTCATGAAGTTTTGACGAAGTTAAGGTGGTCAAACATTGAGTTTTTATAATTTTAAAAAGTTGTAATAAAAAATTCATAATTAATTATTTACATGGAAAAAAATTACAAAAAAATATGCATCACATTGAGACATGAGTCATCTACTTATATCTGAAATCTTATAAAAAAATATTATCATTTTATTGTGTTTAGGGTGGTCAGACAAACACCTACTTATTTTTTCACTGAAATTTAAGTACTACTGTATTGAAATTTCAAAATTTCACCAAATAGATTTTTTATTTTTTAAAATATACTTAACTTACTTTAGAAACTACATTCAGTTTTCTACAGATTTTATTCTTACATATTTTTGAAATAATATAGATAAATTATTCAAATTTTTACATCAAGTTTCCTAACCCTAATTTTTCTAAATTTTTTGCCACTTAAGGGCCTTTTTTTTCCATGATGATCCTACACATACCCATAATAACTCCATAAATTTTAGTAATGTGATCCACCATACTATTTTTTTGATGTATCTCTCTCTTTGTGCATTCTTTTATTTTTATCACATTCCTCTATTTGTATCTACATTCTTCTCTATGTCGTAAACCTTAATCCTTTTCTTGGTCTTGAGTTTTTCTTTTGGGGATGATGCAAGACATTGAGACATTTAGGTCTCTTCCATGTTGACCCAAAAGATTATCCTTTCTCTTTTCTTTGTCTTGTGTTTTTCCTTTTGGTGATGATCCAAGGTGTTGAAATGAATTTAGGTCTCTTCCATGTTGACTTGAAAGCTTTTCTCTGTTTTTATTTCTTTGTGTCATTCTTCATGTTCGATGAGTATTTGGGGAATGATAACAATTTCGAGCTCTCTAAAAACATTGCAACAAAGATGGGTATGTGTAGGATCATGATGGGCCAAAAAGTGGCAATATGATGGGTATTTGTAGGGCATGGGGCTGATGACTTTTTTTTTACCCAAAATTGATGAAATGAAAAAGGTTTTTAAAGGAGATTCTCAATTTTCCACCAATATAAATTATGTTTTACTTTGAATTTAATAAATTATTATTATTCATTTTCTATTTGAATTATGACTAAAGTGTTGATTGATAGGTTGATTGAAAAAAATCTATAGGTTTCAAATGGTATCACATTTTTTAAATCCAAAACATGCATCACATTCTACGCTTCACATACTATATGATTAAAAAAAGAAAAATTGAATTTCATGAAGTTTTGACCAAGTTAAGGTGGTTCGACATATGAGTTTTATATTTTTTAAAAGTTGTAATAAAAAATTCAAATTAATTATTTACTCGGAAAAAAATTACAAAAAAATATGCATCACATCGGGACATGAGTCCTCTACTTATGTCTAAAATTTTTGAAAAAAATTTATCATTTTATTGTGGTTAGGGTGGTCAGACAGACACTTACTTATTTTTTCCCTGAAATTTAAGTATTACTGCATTGAAATTTCAAATTTTTACCAAATAAATCTTTTTTTTTTTAAATAAACCTAGTAGTTTAGAAACTACCTTCAATTTTCTATAGATTCTATTCTTACATATTTTTGAAATAATAGAGATAACTTATTCAAATTTTTATGTCAAATTCCCTAACTCTGATTTTTCTGATTTTTTTGCCACTTAAGGGCCTATTTTTTCCATGATGATCCTACACATACCCAGACATACTAACCCCTAATTTGTGGATCCCTCATGTGATTTTGGGATTTCATTTTGGGGGCAACCATTCTTTCATGACATAGCTTCATTTGGAAACATATGACTTGGCATAGAGCTTTCCAAATAAGCTCGCATGCCCTCTTTACTGTTAGTATTTATCATTTGCCACTTTAAAGTAATTGCTCACAATGTGGTGTTTAGCAATTTCTTTAAAGTGGGGGCATACATTGGCATTATTTTTGACATTCATGTTTCATTGTGTAGTCTTCTTCATGTGATGTGTCTTCCTCTTTGTGGTGACATTGGGTGTGATTTCCCTCAAGAGCGTGATCTCTCTTAGCATATTATATTCCTCTTAGTAGTCTGATGCAACACACTACATCCCCTAAGTTGTGAATCTTCTATTCTTCAGTTGGTCCTCTCTTGGAGACATTAGGTAAAATTTTCCCTAAGTTAATACCTTACATAAACTAAGAAAAACTCCTTTGAAAATAACTTACACTACTATTTTTTATTTACAATAACTGTTATAAGGCCACCTTGCATAACACACTTTGCTTTCATATGGAGCCATATTATTTGTTCATGAGTGTCAAGCACATAGAGTTTTTATTTCCTCATGAATCAGACTATTCATGTTGTGTGGGGCCTTATCAAATTTATGAGAAGGTATAGCTTTGTTATGGTTACCGTATGGGAGACGAACTTAGGTGTGACTTTCCCATAGCCACTTTCTTATTTGTGTGAGTGCATACCAGCCGTGTGCATATGTGTCACACCTCTTTGGGGGCTCACCTAGTGGATGGATTGAGATTCCATTAGCCCTTGTGAGAATGCATTTGGTTTGTATAGTGGACATCGTGTTCCACTTGTAAAAATTTTGGAAGAAAAACTTAGATTTGATCCACATCGTGTTGAATGAATGGTCGAGGCTTGATCCACCCATTTTGTTTTATTTTTTTCTTTATTATTTATGTCTTTGATAGTGTATGCTTGTACCTTGTTGTTGCTTCATATATCATTCACATGTGTTTTCTTTTGTGTCTATGTTAGTTTTCCATAAGATCTTGATCTTGGGGGCTTGCACAACCCTCTTGATCATTGTCATCATATCTCACTAGAATTGGTACACTTGGTCCCCTCTTGATGCAAGTTTGTCTACTTTAGTGTGAGTTTGAAGCAAGTTACTCCTCTCACGAAAGTGGGGGCTAAATGTAGTATAGGAAAATGTATCCCTCTACATTTTCACACCTTTTTGGGCCCTCTTTGTTAAAATTGGGCTTCTTTATACCTTATTTGGTCCTATTTTGTATCCACAAGCCTTATTTAATGCATCTTTTTGAGGATAATCCTGAAACTTAACTAATGAACAATCATAATTCATGTTCTTGGGTTGTGTGTTCTATAATTAGTGATCTGAGACTCATACACCACCTTGGGCATATGAGTCCCACCTAAGTTTTGGGGCTTAATCCTGAATTTGACATAGAACTTAACATTTATTGAAATTTGTGTCCCAAGCCTAGGCTACTAGGACTCATATGCCCCAATTGGGTTATGAGTCTTGCTTAGCTTGGACCTATTTTAAGTTCAAATTATTGATGAGATTTTATTCTACTAGATTTGATGTCAGCTTGTAGTGTTGTAATTTCAAGAAATTTGGCATAAAAAAGTATAAATACAAGGTTATTTCACATAATTTCTTCTAGAAGTTTTATGTAATCATTCGTATAGCAAGTTTATGAGATCAAGAGCATTCAAGAGATTATTATCAATCATTTTGGAGCTATATTCAAGATTCAAGAATCATGTCAAAGTCATCATGCATCATGTATGTTTTTGAGCTAACATTTGTGATGCAGGTTTTCATGATTCAAGTCAAGATTCATATCAACAATTAAGTTTCATGATATACATTCATGCTATCCATTTCATACAAGAATGTAGCCTTTGTTTCAAGTGTTTGGTGAGTTGCAACATTGCATATTGTTCATTCATCATTCCTTCATTCTATATTATTTCATTTCAAGGTTTTATTACCAAAATGGGATTTGACCAAGGCAAACCCCTATCCAATAACATTTAACAACATTTTCCCCTATCTTTGATGTGTGATTTGCAGATTTAGGTTGAAGATGCATTGAATACAAAGATTGGAGAAATTTTTCAAAGTTGCAAAGTTGTGAAAGTTGTCACCTTTCTTGCAAGATCATGAAAAATCACCTACAGGTAGAAATTCAGAGTTTCAGACTCAGAGATTGAAAGGGAGAGAAGCTACAAAATATCACTAGAAGATATCAGAGTTTCAAATCAACCCTAATACTAGGACTAAATCACCACCTTGGGTGTATGAGTCATAGTATACCACTTTTCAATCATTTTATCTAGATCCTACTTTAACAATTGTAGATTCTGGATCCATCTTGAAACCCTAAACTGGGACTAAATTGCCCCAACTAGTGTATGAATCCCAATGTGCATCAAAAGTCATAATTTCAAGATTCTAGACCTTGATTCAAGCATCTTTATTTTTCTAGTTGCACCTCTGATCATTCTTAGTTCATTATTCTAATTTTGAGTTTAATTCCCTAGGTTACATTGCTAGATTTGCATATCATTTACATTTTTTTCTTTCTAAGCCTTTGCTTAGTGGTGAACCCCATTTTGTCTTTAATCACACCATAGGAGACCTTATAATAGATCATTTCTCTCAATTTGACCATTAGATTGAGATCTCTAGGTTTTCCTTGAATGAAGTAGAGTGAAATAAGAAGGGAATCCCCCTTTCCTTAGTTCCATCTCTCAAAAGGTAGAACCCAATTTCCCTTATTTCAGCATTGAATACCTCTCTTTTCTCTTGAAGGCTTAGCAACTTAGCTAGCCTTGCTTCCATTTTGCCACTCTTCTTGACCTCCAAATACTTTAACAACTATAGCACTTGTATCTCCATTTAAATGGATAGGACCACATGCTTCCCATATACCAACTCATAGGGAGAAGCCTTTAGGATTTTCTTTGGGGTAATGTGGTTTTCCCATAAGGTTGCTCATAGATTCCTATGCCATTATTTTTGGTGCTCTGACATGATGTGTTTGATCAACTTGATTAGGTTTAAATGTTGGTAGATTCTACCAGTTCATTCCCCTATGGGTAATAGTTTGATGAAGTCTTCAAATACACGTCATGCTTGAGGGTGAAATTAGACATATCAAACCCTATAAAGGCTTGCACGTTGTATGAGATGATGGTTTTTAGGGATTTGAACCTCATCACTAGTTCTTCAAGGAAGTTGATAATATCGGGTTAAGTGGCCTATGCACATCTAGTAAAATAATCAACGGTTGTTAAAATCCACTTATGTTATGAGCTAGAGGTGGGCTTGATCATCTCGATGAAATATATCCCCCATTATGTGAAGGGTTCCTCTACTAAGATTTGGCTTGAAGGCATAGCAGAGTTCTTTTGCTTGTTGACATAAACCTAACATTGAGAGAATTTTCTCACTAGATTGTGAGCTTCGAAAAATAAGTTGGGCCAACAATATCCTACCCACATGATTTTTAAAGCAGTGGTTTTGGCAGAGAAGTGTCCACTTTCTGGGCTACTATGGAATTCACCCAAAATTCTCTCAACTTTCCCCTTTTCCACGCAGTAGAGGAGGATTATTTCATAATTCTTTTTAAATAAAAGGCCTTCAATAAGTACATATATGATTCCTTGGAGCCTATAGTACCTTATTCTGTGCACTAGGAGGTTGGGGAGACATCTACGAGTTTGCATGAATCTTGTCTAATCTTCCACCTACGACTCATCTAACTCAAACTAGTTTACAAATAACAAATTGGCCTCTTTAGCTCTTGCCCTGAGGTTGAGCTCTTGGGCGAGATAATCACATAGACCTCTTCCTTTGACCAGATTTTTGGGATGGATATCAACATCATACTCTAGGATCTTAGTGATCTAGTTGGTTCTTTTCTCAATTATTTTACCTTCTGTGATATACCCTTGAGTTGGGATGAGTAACAAGGATTTTAATTTTACTGGAAAAAACAAACTTTTCAAAATTTTTTAAGGATATTGACTATGGAAATGCCCCAATTTTCTATAAAATAATACTTGGTTTCATATCCCTCTAAATTTCTTGTCTGGAAAGCAATAGGGTGTTCCTCGCTTCCCTCCTTGTCCTTTTGTGTGAGCATGAAGGCTATGCTATGTTCGCCGTTATACATATATAACACAAAGTATCTTGAAAATTCTGGGTTGGCTAACATCGGAGCTATGGAGATGGCTACCTTGATTTTATCAAAGGAAAGTTTTCCATCCCAAGTCCATTTTAAAGCTAAGCCTTTCTTTAACATTAGCGTGATAGGTCTCACAATGCCTATGAAATCTAAGATGAATTTGCTAACAAAGTTAATCTTCCTTGAGAAAGATTGCAATCCCTTTTGGTTAATAGGTAGCAAAAGTTTTTTTATAGCCATCACCTGTTTGAGAGTGATGGCTATCCCTTTCCTAGACACCACAAAGCCAAATGGCATTTCTTATGGTACACCAAATACACATTTTTTGGGATTTAAGGAAATCTTTAACTATTGACACTTTTGAAAGACCATTTCTAGGTGATCAAAATGATCACTCTTACATTTTCAAAATATGGTTAGGTCATCTAGATAGATAAGGATGATCTTGTTGATCAAATCCTTGAAAATGATGTCCATCACATGTTGAAAGGTGGCACCCGTGTTTGAGAGGCTAAAGGGAATTTTCGTGTATACAAATGTTACCTATTTATTGGTGAATTTCATCTTGTGTTGATCCCTCTCCACATACACTTGATTGTAACCCAAAAAGTTGTAGAGTAATGAGAATATATTTGATCCTACCACAGTCTGCAAGACCTATTCCATTAAAGGTAGAGGTTAGTGATCCTTTAAAGAGGCCTTGTTCAGGTGTCATAAATCCATGCAAAGTCAGATGTCAACATTCTTCTTTAGATAGGGAACAAATTAGACACCTAAGTAGAGTGTTTAATTGGGTATATGATCTTTGAATTGATTAATCTCATGAGCTCTTATGCTATTAAGGCCTCCACCTTTTGGTTGACTTGTAATGTTCACACGCAACCCTAGAGGAAGTTGCAATCCACTACTTAAACGTACCAATTTTTTTTTTGTTTAAGTGCAATAACATGCAAGGTGAATACATATTGCCAACAACCTCTAAGGCCACGAGACAAAGATTACTTATAAACCCAACAACAAATAACATTAACATAAACCGAAACATTAATCACTTAAGGAAATGAAACAACATACATTCCATTCAAGATAAATTACAACAAGGATAAATAATTACCTCAAGATTCCAATTTAACATTTACAATAAGGTTACATCACTCATTCCCCGAATGAGGTAATCCAACACTCATAATTACAATTACAAATTCCACCTCGATACAAATGAGGGGTAATAAATACAATAAGAACTAAAAGAACAAGGCATGAGAAGCAACTGATTCCCACGAGCTCTCCAGCTGGAAATCACGAACTCACGAACATGAAGAAGAACCAACGGAAAGAAATGCACGCCACCCGACCACGTGGAACCCAAAGGCCCCACTCCCTCCGTGCTAGGAGATAGTAACAGGATTTCCTAGACAAGACCATCTACCACTAGAACTAAAACAAGAACAAAACCCACATTACTTAACACAATGGTTACAATGCTTCCAGAGTACAAAATCGAGTACCATCACTGTACAAAATAAACTCACGGTACAACACCATACCGACTACTGTCATAGGAGGAGTCATCGCAAAGGCTGCATTGGTTATCCAATGGTGTTCTTCCTAGGTCCGGCCCCCCTCTCGGGATATCCTGGTAACCTCTCACGAACCCGGCGCCATATGCCCACCAGAGCGGAATCGATTATCTTTTGAGAAGACAAGATAACGATCTTGCCATTCCAGCCTTCCCGACTCATCTCAAGTCTCGTACAAGCCCTTGAGCCAATGAGCGAGGCTAAATTATCTTATTAATGTTCAAAGCTACTCTCTCCCTAGTAAGTTATTTTAATTTTCACTTAATTAACTAACTTTCACACGAGTTATCCTGGAACCACTTTGGGTCCGGCGCTCGTTTGAAAGCCACTCCCCTATCGAAAACACATAACTCAACCACATGCCAAGGGTAGACAATGCACTAACACTTATCACAAAAATCCAACACCTCAACAGGTAACACATCCCTACGGATGTACAAAACTGGAAACCAAACGTGCACTACCTAAGGCTAACACAAGGTTGGCTAACATAATGAAACCCACATGCCACCTGAAACTCGACTCAACCATGAATCACAAGGTCACACAACCTGTTCGAAGAACCAGGTAACCACTTGAGCTTAACTCACACAAAAATCCAAGATAGCCAAAACAAAACATAAGAGACATAGCATCATCTCAAGAAAACACTGCTGGAAGACTTACATGATCAACAAGAAATGACTTACAACCAACAATCATAAAAACTTACGTATAAACACCCATACCAATAAATGAACCCATATCAGGAAGATTCACAAACATTCCCTCTCCTTCCACAACATCAAGGCAAGTAATTCATTGAAACATTTTATAATATAGGTAATCTAATGTCTGGATTTCTAAATCCATTCAACACAGACGTTATTCTATCCAATCAATTTATCTCAGTTTTCGCATATTGTTACTGAAAGGACCTGTTTATCAAATTCTCATAACCATATTCATAAGCAAAACATGATAATAATGCACCTTATCTGGTTAAAATTTAAATCAACCGTTCTCTCTAAGTTTCATGATCACATAACATAGATAGATCACTTGCTTAATAAAACATTTAGGTTAATTGATAAGTTCGTCTTTTACTTTCAGTTCCACAATTATATTATATAATCAAGCATCTAGAAAAATAAACAAAATATGCCATTTAAATAATAGCTTGAAATCACTTCTTTGAAATTTACGACAATATGTTGAAATATCGATTTTCGCAATCATAAAGAAAAATCACATGATGATTTAAAAGTTTCAATTTAACATTTATCATTATTTAGATATATCAAATAAAGTGATATTTTATTTGCAACTGAATCATTTAAATAACTTTAAATATAACTCTCATTGAATAAACGATAACAAATAACATATACATAGATTTTCCAATTAATTTATATTTCAGAAAACCTCATGATTCACCTAACATTCATTTTGAACTTATTAAAAATTCCTTTAATTAAAAATATAACAAATAACTTACATTTTTTAATTAAACCTTTCTATAAATCTTATGATTTAACAAATAGAATTAAAATATATTTTAATCTTAAACCAGATTTCATTTAATTTATATATATTAAATATATTATATTTTTATAATATATAATATTAAATATTATAAATATTATAAAATAATAATATAAAATAATATTTATAAATTTAAAATAAAATAAAAAGAAATCTTCGAATTAAGAAATCAGACAGAAATTGTATACCGGGCCTCACGGCGTGGCGGTGGTCGGTAGTAGGGCACACAACACGCCCCAGGCAGCGGGTCGTGACACTACCGCCGCGCCGACGGCCATGGGAACATAGCCCGCCGCGGCCGCGTGGCTGCGGTGTCTTCATGCGACACCCTTCGCGGGCGGCGATGGCCGCAGCGGCGGCGGTGGTGGGGGTTGACCTCCCCAACCACCCCAAAAAAAAACAATTTTTAAATAAATTTATTTCCTACGTTTTCAACCGAAATTTACCAGAAATTTTCTGGGTTAACCTATATTTTAAATTTTTTCAAAAACAAACAAATATATTGCAAATATATTTGTGGGTATTTCATATGTTAAGACATATGGTTGTAAGCACAATTATACATACCCAAAATTTGATTCATACTCAAATTATGAAAATGATCTATCTAAATCCATTTCAAAAAAAAATAGAATTTTGTTTCAAACAACAAGATGGGTTTTCAAGACTAGATCTCACATTGAGTTTTATTGTATTTTCTTTCAATTTCTAAATCCATTTACAATTTTTTTGTAAATTGAAAAGCTTTTCCATGCATTTTTGTTGAATCTAAAACTATGTTTTAACCATTCAAATGAGCAAGAAGAGGAAGGGGAAAGAAAGGTAGAACCTTATGTTTTCTCCAAAAATTGTAAGCTTCCACCATGGAGATTTTTCCCAAGCACTCCTTCAAGCCTCTCCACCCAAAACTCCAACCAAGAATCCATGGAGGTTGAAAAGAAAACCCTAAAATAAAAATATACCTTTTTCCCAACTTCCCTAATTCAAATTCAAATTCTACTTCTAATTCAAATTCAAATTCTAACTCAATACAAATCAAATTGAACTCAAATTCAAATCAACATTTAATTCAAATTCCAATTTCAATTTCAAACACAAATATCTTTTCCAAAAAAGTCAACTAATTCAGAAAAATATCCTTTTTACCCCAAAGTCTTGCATAAGAAATATTTGAATTTTTAATAACTTTAACCCATTTTCTATTTCCAATTTGAATTCAAAATTATTTTAGCACTTTATGTTCAACAAAAGAATTAAATCTTTTACACTTTTAATTCATAGGGATAATTTAATTAATTCACAAAATTAATTCAAATTATCAATAAAATAAGTCTAATTCGAAATTAGATTATTTTATTAATTCAATTAAATTAATTAACTAAACACTAATTTTTCAACATCTCCAAAAGACAAAACATTCTTCATTTAAAATTCCCAAAAGCTATTAAATCACTTTTAGCTTGCAACTAAACACGTTTAATCATTAATCAAACTACGCAAGTCATTTATTGAACTTTAACTTGAAATTAAATAAACACTCAAAGGGAACTGCCCAAGATAAAACAATTGACCCCAATGACGACCCAACAACATGCTACGACTAGGGTGACGACTTGGTTCGGAAAACCTAGCTACTATCTCCCAATTAATTCCCGTTGATCAATGGACACGCTCAAACCTGGAAACCAGGTGGAGTCGATGTCATGTACCTGCCAACCTGCAACCAAGAGCATGTCGAACGTGCATATATACATAATATGATCAGACACACCGTGAAGAGGAAATCTCAAAATCGTAGGGCACTCGCAAGCGAGTGATACAACCCTGTCCCCTTCACCAATACAATATCACTAACTGACAAAGCTAACATTATTAACATAATCAAAGCATAAAGCATCATTAATTCACATGTTAACATGATCGAAGCATAACATAGGAAGACATTGCCTGATTAACAGAGCACAAAAAGGAGGGGTGTTACATGACTAGACTTTGCTTTTGTCAAATCAAATTGGTACCTTTGACTAGGTCAATGGTGTGTTAAATTATGCTTGAATCATATCCTTTTAGATCATCATAGGTCCAAGCCATGACTCCATTATACTTAGGACATAAATACCTCAACCTCTTCTTATCTTTCTATGGCATGTTCCTCTCGAATTTGAGCTTCATACCATCTGCAACATCGAGGTCTTCATAGTATTCTTTGTCACATGTGAATATCCATTTATTGTTTCTCACATCTTCACAGTCAAAGAGGTTTTCCAAAGTGATTAGACCTCATAGGAGATTATTTATTTAAATGAGTTGGATTATTTTCTCCTCGCCAACCTCTTCATATCTAGGTTATGCTTGATTCAAAAATTCTCTTGACTGTCGTACGAAAGTAGCAATCTGGGCATTGTCTTCAAAAACTTGCTAATTCTAATCATTATCGGGGATAGATGGTCAGACGATGATGCATACCACATGTTGGTTTTTAGTTGACTCAATGGTTGGCTCAAATTGTTAGCTAATCAAAGCCATTCTATCCATGACATATTTATGGGATCTCAGAATGACCTAGATATTGAAAGCTTCAAACATTTCGATCAGGTCCGAAACTCTATACTAGTACGACCACATTCTTACATTCTTTGTGGCTGCCTATCCTCGGACCTATGTGAACCATTAGCTTGGAATCTCCAAAAACTTGTATCCCCTTTATTCCCATCTATTCTACTAGCATTAGGCCATGAACCAGTCCCTCATATTCTACATCATTATTTGAACATGGGAACTCAAAATGCAAAGCCCTGAGGTTTGCAACCTAGCTGGAGATGCAAGATAGATGTAGACTCTAGATCCAATCCTCTATTTGGTACTGTCAAAGTTTAAATTCCATAAGCCATCATTAATAGGTGCACTTGGGTTCTCTTGTTCCATGGCCAATTTTGAGATGGCTTTATCTTCATCAAAGATTACATATGTTCCCAAACCAGTGGCATGGAAATTACCAAAAGAACCAAATTTAATAAATTGGTTCAATATGACCTCTTCTTTTTTCCTCTGATCACTTGTGGCCTCTTCATCCTCCAATATCTTCACACAATACATTTCCTTCTTGGAAATTGAGGTGTGTTTACCTTCAAAGCTCATTACTGTATCCTCCATGATGTGTTTAGGGAGCAAAGCTTCAGACAAGATTTTCCTCTTTCCTTTGTGTTTATTCCTCAATATCAAGTGGGACACTACAAGCACAAAAATCTGCCTCTTTGTTGTGAAGTCTCTTGACAAGCACAGTCCAAAAATAGGGGGAACATAGATTATGACCACCTTCTAGGTAACTATTTGGCTTGGGAAGGAATACAATGTTAAAGGGAGATCCTTAATGTTACCTATGATTGGGACCTTCTTTCCTTCCAATTGAATAATTCCCTTCTCTAGAGGTTTTTATTTAAAGTTCAGGGCATTGGCTACTAGCTTGGGCATGACTGTAGTACTAGCCCCTGAATCTATCATGTTGTTGTTTAGTAACTTATCCTCTATGATAAGAGTTAAGAAGAAAGGGGTAGGTTTTGGCTTACATACCTCTTTCTCATTTTTTTTTCTCCCACATTCACATATGTTGTAGCCCTCAAAGATTGGGGATCCAACACGAGCCTTTTTGTTACACCACAATTGTCTAATTACTATTTACTATTACTATGTAGGGTAAAATGTGAATGAAATGTGAATTATGGAGATGAATAAATTGTGCTCATACCATGTTATCAATGTGAATGTTATATCAGTTGATGTTATTTCATGGGGAAATACTGCATATATGCAAATAGATGTTTATTGACTTATTATTCTAACTTTGGAGA
The DNA here is from genome assembly GCA_007258455.2 of Sequoia sempervirens. Lineage (NCBI taxonomy): Eukaryota > Viridiplantae > Streptophyta > Pinopsida > Cupressales > Cupressaceae > Sequoia > Sequoia sempervirens. Next base: position 35,055 of record VDFB02026340.1, on the reverse strand, counting down.
TGTTTATGTATACTGCATATGTTGTGAACAATTGATTTCCATGTGCATGTGTTAGTGGATGTAGGTATATGTTCCATTCCTCTAGACATAGGGGAAGTATACTCGAGAGAGAAGATCTTTGCCAAGTAACCATTAACATAAACTATCTGAGCATATACACACCACAACAGTTTGGTTGAGTCTAGACATAGAAGTGGGAAGTTGATAATTCAACCCTATTTTGAAATATCTACATTAGTAAAGGTCTTGTTTACTATCGAGTGCATTATTGGGTGATGTTTATTTGTTTGAAATTTTGAGACCTACCTTATTTTACTGTGCTTGGTTGTGTGGGTGAATGAGTATTGAGATATATGCATACATGTGTGTGTGTGTGTATATATATATATATGCATATGTCAACATACACATATGATGGATATAATGGGATGTCCATACAAGTATGATGATATATATATAAGATATGCATATATGTATATAAATGTTTGTTATGATGTTATGTCTCTTTGAGTTTTCCATTGATGTATATCTGCATCAAAAGTATGCATGTATATGAATATATACATACATTGATTCGTGTGTGAAAGCATAATCATATGCATGTTTGTGTAAATAGAAATACTTGAAAACACACTCACACGAGGGATCAATTATATATATGTGAACATATATATATATTTAACAAATGTGTGTATCAACGAGAATAGGTTAAGAAGAGGTAACTTGATATATGTGTGTGTGTGTGTGCGTGATTGGATATATGTATATATATATACATATACATGCATGAACATCAATGCTTATATAGAGGAGCGTGTATATATATATATATATGTATACAATATATTATTATTGAGTAAATTCTTCCTTGTTGTGATCAATGATGGATATATATATATATATATATTGAAATAAATATACAAAGATATACATGTGTGCAAGTATAAACGATACCCATACACAAGTATGTCATTGCATAAGGAGATCGAGTGGAATTATACCATACACATATATATGTATGCACATATATATATTTGGAATATAGATCAAGAAATGAAATGTAGTTACTACGTATTTTGTGTATAGAAATGTACATAAATATGTGTATATGAGAATATATATACATGTATATTTTTTATATGAATGATAATATGTATATACGTTCATGTGTATGTATGAGTACACGAGTTTTGCTTGATGAATAATGATAAGAGGCTATAAGCATTCAAAGTATCAAATATATTTATCCAATAGGTTAAAATATAAATATATATATACATACATACATATATATAAATATATATATATATATATATAAAAGTATGATGGATATACTATATATATGTATATATAAATATATATATATATTATATGGGTATGTGCAGGATCATCATGGAAAAGCCCTTAAGTGGCAAAAATTTTAGAAAAATTAGAGTTAGGCAACTTGACATAAAAATTTGACTAAGTTATCTATATTATTTCAAAAATATGTAAGAATAGAATCTGTAGAAAATTGAATGTAGTTTCTATAGTAATAGGTTTGTTTAAAAAAATAAAAATCTATTTCACACACGTGAAAATTTGAAATTTCAATGTAGTTGTACTTAAATTTCAGGGAAAAAATAAGAATTAGGTTTCTGTCTGACCACCCTAACCACAATAAAATGATAATATTTTTTTTATAATATTTTAGATATGAGTAGAGGACTCATGCCCTGATGTGATGCATATTTTTTTGTAATTTTCTTCTTAGTAAATAATTAATTATGAATTTTTTATTACAACTTTTTAAAAAATATAAAACCTCGTATGTCTGACCACCTTAACTTGGTCAAAACTTCATGAAATTGAATTTTTATTTTTTTAATCCTATAGTATGCAAAGCATAGAATGTGATGCATATTTTGGATTCAAAAAATGTGATACTATTTGAAAGCTATAGATGTTTTTCAATCAGCCTATCAATTAGGACTTTAGTCATAATTTGAATTGAAAATGAATAATAATTACTTATTAAATTCAAAGTAAAGCATAATTTATATCAGTGGAAATCTGGGAATCTCCTTTAAAAACCCTTTTTGTTTCATCAATTTTGGATAAAAAAAAATCATCAGCCACATACCCATCATATTGCCACTTTTTGGCCCATCATGATCCTTCACATACCCTTATTGTAAGATAAATAGCACTATACATAGCATAATGCATGGGACACAACTTTTAAGAGGTAGTATACATATGATATATGTATAGGAATTGCATAATATAGCATGGGCTTCAGCCATGTGACTATGATCGACTATCTCTTATTCAATAGAGCCGATTTATGAAGGATATCATAGTCGATAAAGACTATGATAAACGAAGCTTGATAATAGTCATTATTGACTATATTTAATAAATTTGATTAAATAGCTTATGAATTTTTGTGTAAACCGATTATCATACAGAAAGACACATGATTTATGATGTTGTATTGTTGTCTATGACAAGCTTGAAATGGTTGATGCCATTTGTAAGATCAACCTTGACTTTTTCAAATGTATTTATCTACTCAAGTTGATTCATCCTCTAAGAAGTTCGATGGATACTTGTCATAAAATGGAAGTTGAATATTTCATTGGAAGCTAAACTACACCAAATATGAGGGAGAGATAATGGAAATGGTGCCACCTTTGAATCTAGGTTGTTGTAGATGTCTTTTCTTTGTGGCAATTCAAATTAAGCATATGTAGATTGAACAAGTCTTCATATTGCTGTCAAAGTTGCAAGCCGATCTGGAGGTGTTTTTGCTAAGTATGAGCTTGGAGAGTCTCCACCTTATTGTAGTTTCATGTGTTGTTTTGTATGGATCTTGTTGTCCATTTACATTCCTAAAATGTAGGCCATGAGTTTTCTAGGCTACTCTATAAAATGCTAAGCCATTTCATTAGGGAGGATGCATTCTTTCTCAAGAGATTACACATATTTGCATTTAATTATTTTTGTGCTATTCCCAAACATACTTGTTTAATATTGTGAGTGAGAAAGAGTGAGTGTTCTATTGTGTTGAGAGGAAACATTAGTGTTTGAGAGAAGCTATTAACTAGTGAGGTAGAGTTATTTGTGACATTCTTGAGAAGTTGATTATCAAGCTAGCTATTATTGGAGAGGGTTGCATTGTTGTTATTAATTTGGATAAGTGATAACAGGAATGAGGATCTCTCTTCTTTGTTATTTAATTAAGAAATGATATGTTTTCCATGATTACTTGAAATTTAGTTTCTAGTGTGTGCATTAGAGATATTAGAGTGTCTTTGAAATGGATATTGAAGCTTTTACGCTTTTTTAATGTTGTGCTTGTAAGTACTCCATAATAGGGGTTTGGTGTATATAATATATATTATATTCTTGGCATGATTGAATACAAGAGGTTAACAGTTTTTGATGAACTCGAGTACCCAGGATCACCTGCAAAACCAAGATAAGCCTTCTACACAAGAGTAGCAAGAGATAAAATGTTGGAATATGTTGCAATAACAAAATGATGTTATTATCACACACTAAATGATACAATATGCCTCATCTCTCCCTTGAATTGACTGAGTTGATATGAGCTCATCTGAAGTTCATAGGAGGGAGAGGTGAGTGCTGATTATATAGTACAATATGGGAAAATAATTCCAAGAGGGGCAATAAATCCCAAATAACCAAATTAGGTGGGAGTTATGCCTACTTGGAAAATTCCAAATAGGTGGCATAACCTACTAAGAAAGAGACAAATGAGTATTTTTGTGAGGTGGCATAAAAGGCCAAAAGAGGGTGTGAAACTCAACCACCCAAGTGTGGGTGAGAGAAACACATGTAATTGATGGATTACTCCACGTGTCCTCACATGAACCACATCTCCTATAACCTAATGTATGCTTAATAATGTGTAGGAAAAATAATATTAAAAAACCTACACTAACATCCCACCTTAAGCAAAGGATGAAACAATGCAAAGATGGGTCCCAACTACAAAGCCATGTAAGGTACCATGTACAATGATGAAACCTCTCAAAACATGAGAAATAGTAAACCCGTAGGACAAAAATCTCCCCCAAGTGAGAAGAAGAGAGACAATACAGTCCCCCAATGTAGAATCTCTTGCATTGTTGGTGAATGCTTGACACAAGAAGCTGAAGATGGTCCAAGATTGTTGAACACTATTCCTCCCCTTAGGAAGAAAGAAAACCAAGGATATATGTAGGACATCTTCCCATTCCTGAAAGGAATATGAAGGAAGAATGTATGGTGTCTCTAAATTCTGTTTAGGTGTCCCCATGTTGATGCTAAAATCTATCACCATCAAATCAGGTGTTTTAGGCCACACTGCAGAAGATGACAATCTAAAACCTAATGGAGATGGATGTAGAACAAAATCTAAAGAAAAAGATATCTCCTCTGAAGATAAATGTGCCTCCTCCAAATGCTACTCAAAAGTATCCACAATCACGCCATACTGTGATGAATGATCATGTGGAGAATGAACAAGAGGATCCAAAGGTTCCTCCACAACAATTGAAGAAGAATCAACTTCATCAAAGAGGAGATGGATGCCATGAATGGTGTCTCCCAAGTCTGAAACATGAGAATCCATAAATAAACCTACAATGTCTGTCAAGTAGTCATCTAAAGTAACTATATCTGGAAGACAATGTGTATCCTGCTGCACTGAATCACAAGAAGCCATGAATGTAGTAACACAAGTATGTTCAGATGCAATAGTAGATGGAGGAGAAGGAATGCAAGGCTCAAGAACTAGATCACATGTGAGAATACCCAAGTTCAAGTAGCCAAATTTCTCCTCAAAATCAAAGCTCACACTAGGAGTGTGATCAACAACCAAAGGATCAAAACCATCATTAGGTGCAAAGTTTGAAAAGGTATACAATCGAGATGCATGATCAACCACCCTAGTAGCAATTATCTCTCTTCTCTCCAATTCTCTGATGATAACTGAATTAGGTGTGAATTAACCAGTCTTCCTTGTTCCACCATGAGTGATCTGATAGATGGAAAGAAGATTGTTTGAAAGATGAGGTACAAACAAAACATCATTGAAAGTTCCATCCCCAATATCAATAGATCCTTTCCCAATTATATCCATGTGTGTATTGTTTCCCATTAGAATAGGTGGCATAGCACAAGGCTCAAAAGAAGAGAACATAGATTGTGCAAAATCCATATGATGAGAAGCTCCAAAATCTGGGAGCCATCTTCCTAATCCAAGACCTATAGAAGCACAAAGAGCTTTACCTTTTTATTTTTCTTCCCTTGTAGTGTGATCTTTTTCCTTATCAAATTCTAACTGTTTTGAAATTTTGGAATTAGAAGAAGAAGCCGAATCAACCATTCAAGAAGGAAAACTGATGTTATTCTTTGCTAAAATATTCTTCAACTCATCAATGTGTTTTAAGTAACATTGATGTTCATCATGCATAGGTTTCTTGCAATATGCACAAGTGAACTTCTCCTTCTTAGATGAATCCTCTTTTGGAGAGAATTTAAAGTCTACTTTAGAAGTAGATGAATATTTATCTAAATCTTTCTTTCTATCACCTTGGTTCTGTTGTTTCTTGTTTTGCTTATTGGTGCCTTGTTTTGCAGTCAAGGCTTAAGACTTGGAAGATTTAATAATTCCCATTTGAATCAATTTATCTTGCTCCTTTGTGAGATCAACTACGAACTCACTTGGAGAAGGAATAGTAAATCCTTTTCCTAAGGCTCTTTTCATTGCATGAAATGTAGAAACAAACACTACATTATCAGGAACAAGTTTTGAAAGAATACTTAAAATCAACTATGAGTCATCCTTTTTAACTCCACATTTCTCCAACTACAATCTTATGGCATTTAATTTAGTAAAGAAATCCTAAATGGTGTCAAAATTACATGGGCTCAATCCTATGATCTCGTTCTCCAATGAATGTGCTCTCAAATCATCCGGTTTACCAAAGAGAGTATTGAAAGTATTCCACACTTTATTTGGTGATTTTGTAGTCATAATATGAAAGCATAAATCAAGAGATATAGCCATGCATAAGGTGCCAAAAGCTTCATCACACGTATTGAACCATTTAGGCTTATCTTTATCTTCTGTAGGTTCCTTATCGACACCCATTGTCATTCTATACAATTTTAACTTTCTTAAGTGAATTTCCATTTCATTTTTCCACTCAAAGTAATTGTATGGTGTGAGTAGAGGAATCGTTTTATCCATTTTAGATTGTTGTTGCAATGTGAGAAAAAAATTCAAGAAGAGACACACAGAGACACCCCCCTTTTTCACTCAATAAAGAATCCCCCCCAACAAAAAATGATTTGGCACTTTATAAATTAGTGCATTTATAATGCTGGAGTTGTTTTCCAGAGTTTTTCAAGTATCCAAAATGGACTCAAATACTGAAAGTACAGTCAAATCTCAAAATGAGAACCTCAAAATATCACCAATGTATAGGGTATGTGCAGGATCATCATGGAAAAAACAGGCCCTTAAGTGGCAAAAAAATCAGAAAAATTAGAGTTAGGCAACTTGATGTAAATATTTAATAAGTTATCTATATTATTTCAAAAATATGTAAGAATCAAATTTGTAGCAAATTGAATTTAGTTTCTAAACTACTAGGTTTGTTTTAAAAAAAACATAATCTATTTGGTAAAAATTTGAAATTCCAATGCAGTAGTACTTAAATTTTAGGGAAAAATAAGAACTAGGTGTCTGTTTGACCACCCTAACCACAATAAAATGATAATATTTTTTTATAAGATTTTAGATATAAGTAGAGGACTCATGTCTCGATGTGATGCATATTTTTTTGTATTTTTTTTCCAAGTAAATAATTAATTATGATTTTTTTGTTACAACTTTAAAAAAATATAAAAAGTTTGTATGTCTGACCACCTTAACTTGGTCAAAAATTCATGAAATTCAATTTTTCTTCTTTTAATCCTAAAGTATGCAAAGCATAGAATGTGATGCATGTTTTGGATTAAAAAATGTGATATCGTTTGAAAGCTATAGATGTTTTTCAATCAGTCTATCAATTAAGATTTTAGTCATAATTTGAATAGAAAATGAATAATAATTACTTATTAAATTCAAAGTAAAGCATAATTTATATTGGTGGAATGCTGAGAATCTCCTTTAAAAACCCTTTTCGTTTCATCAATTTGGGTAAGAAAATAGTTGTCAGCCACATACCCATCATATTGCCACTTTTTGGCCCATGATGATCCTGCACATACCCTATAGTGCCAGAAAAAATATTAACTTTCAAAAAAAGAATCACTTCGATCCGAAATCATATGTGAAAGTTATAGCCGTTTGAAGTTCCAAAAACGAGAACTATCCTTCAGATATTCTGAAAAACCTAATTTTCTAGAAAATATGGATCACTTGAGAAAAAATAAATCACTCCACTGCAAAGCCTACAAAATTCTACCCCAAATAAAAAAAAAATTCTTGCAAAACGGAGCCTGGATGACTGAGTTAGAGGCCTCTAAAGTTCGGATACAAAATGCAAAACTCCAACAAAGAGGGGGTCTACAGAAATATTATGATTCCATTTGTGAAAAATATAAAACCTATATACAAAAAATAGCAATGACCTAGATGGTTTTTTTCTACTGCGAACAAAACCCAGATGGTGGATTTTTGTTAAAATATATATAAAATGTTGATCTAGTGTAAAAAAGATGCCTTTAGCAAGAAAAAAATGACCCCAGCAACCAAAAAATGGCATGCAAATGTAGAATCAGTTACCTAAGACAAGAAATGGCATGCAAACCTATAATACTAATTAAAACACTTGCAAATCTGTCAAATTTGAGAAGGGCTTGTAGATCTGATGCTCTAATACCATGTAAGAGTTGTTGATGAACTCGAGCACCCAAGATCACCTGCAAAACCAAGATAAGCCTTCTACATGAGAGTAGCAAGAGATAAAATGTTGGAATATGGTGCAATAACAAAATGATGTTATTATCACAAACTTAATGATACAATATGCATCAGCTCTCCCTTGAATTGATTGAGCTGATATGAGCTCATTTGAACTTTATAGGAGGGAGAGGTGAGTGTTGATTATATAGCACAATATGGGAAAATAATTCCAAGAGGAGAAATAACTCCCAAATAACCAAATTAGGTGGGAGTTATGCTTAATTGGAAAATGCCAAATAGGTGGCATAACCTACTCAAAAAGAGACAAATGAGTGGTTTTGTGAGGTGGCATAAAAGGCCAAAAGAGGGTGTGAAACTCAACCACCCAAGTGTGGGTGAGAGCAACACATGTAATTGATGGATTAATCCATGTGTCCTCGCATGAACCATGTCTCCTATAACCTAAGGTATGCTTAATAATGTGTAGGAAAAATAATATTAAAAAACCTACACTAACAAGAGGCACTTGAGATACACTTAGCTAAGTTATTAATTTAACTAGGAAAGCTTATGTTAATCCTAGGATAGTCAATCCAGTATGGGAGAGATCTTGTGTACTTACTTGTTAAGTATGTTTATTCCAATTCGATTAAAATGGTGATAGGTTAATCTGGGGTCACAAAATATTCATTGAAGGACAATACCTATGCGTAGTTTAAGATAGCCCCAAGTCAAATCAGCCCTAAATAGTGTATGTGATAGATGACTCTCAGTAAGAATACTGAATGCAAATCTTTGATCAAAGTAGTGTAATGTTTGAGACTCCACTATGGATTGTGTGACTATCGAGACTACATTGTAAGTTCACCGTGGTCTAGTATTACATGCTTGTTTGAGATTGTGGGATTACAAGTTCTAGTTATGTAGGACACAAAACTATGCTCAATTGGTTGTCGTTATCGGTTACTATACCAATCTCTTTGTCAAGGATAAGGGCCATCTATTGAATGATAGATGTGCAGGGGATTGCATTATGAGTTTGTGGTTGGTAGAAAAGTGCCCGAGTGATGCTTTTCCTCCACAATAGGTGACATAAGAGCCAAAATTTGAAAGGAATGATCTTGGACCGTCTTACAACTATTTGTTCTAAAGCTCATTGGAGCTATGTATGTAAATGTATGCATTCTTGTTTTGTTGTAATTTATGAAGTTATTGTAATGAAATGGAATCTTTATTGTAATATGATATGGCGTCTTGATCATATATTCTCAACAAAAGAAAGAATTTTTTTATTGCAATGATTTGTTACCTAATTTACTTACTCGCAAGGTGTAAATTTAGAAATTTTTACTGCATTGAAGGTTTGGCATGTTAAACTTTTTCCTTTATCTTGGCTATGTGGTAGGACTGGATCCAATAGTGGAGCTTGCTCCTCTCTATTCAACACATCCCATAGCAAGGTTTTCTACTATGTGGACAAGATGTCCCATGAAGATATATTGATGGGAGCCTTATTCAATTTCTCCACCACATTGAGTGTTCCAATTGCTAGGGAATTTGGTTTGAATAGGGGTGTCTCCCTTGATTTTGGAAAAGGCTAGTCTATCACAGGCAAACCAAAAACCTTATATGTGACTTTTGGTTGTAATTTTGGTACTTATAGTTGAGGCCATTGTGGTTGTTGGGCTAGTGGTACTGATGGTACATATGACACATATTATTTGGTGAATCTTCTCTTTGATTAGGTATTATAATCCAATTATACTTGTAGTGTTGTCATAGTTAGGACTTCATTTGTGAACACTAAGTCTTCTTCCTCCATCCAAGAAAAAAGTGCTTGGTCGAGGGAGATATTTGCTTCTTGCTCCAAGGAAATCCCCTACATCTGAGCACTAAATCTATCATTCTCAATCCTAAGGGACTAATAACTTTCTATGTCTAGAGGAATTCCTTGACTTCTTTGTTCCACCACCCTTTACTGAAGATTCCCCTTAGATAATTTTGAGGCATATGGGCATCATTACACAAAAAGTACCATACTTTTTTATCTTCCGTAAGGTTGTTATGACCTGGGATCAAGTCCTTGCTTGTGTTGGCTTTGACCGTCTATAATGGAGTGGCCGTTGGGACAATCTATCCTAATGCCTATAGCTAATTAACCCCTTTTGGAGCTCCCTAGTACATATTATACTAGGAAGTTGGTCTTCCTCCTTGATAATTTTTCAAGGAGATTTGGAGGTGCTAACTACTGATGTCAGATGATGATGAGCTCATTTGTGAAATTAATCATTAAATTCTTCATGTCATTGACATCTGTAGCCAACGAAGAAGAGCCTGAGGTGCTTTATTATGTATTCAGATACATGTACATCGAAGGTGGTGGCACAATCGACATGCTAGGAAGTGAAGTAGATGTAATAGGAGCTGCCTCTTCTTGTGTTCCACTAGATATTTTTGTGAACATCAGCATCAACGATCATGGTGGGAGCTTTCCAGCATCTACCAAACTATTTTCCACTCTCATAACTAGATCATATGTGTCACACAAAGTATCCTACCCAAGTGATTGTACCATGACTGTGATGTTTGAATTGAAATCCTTTAGGTAGAACATGAATGCCATGGTCATTGGAGGTTTGGCTATTGTAGGGATTCTTTGTCAGGTTTTATGGAACCTGGTGTTAAAATCCATCATAGCTTCCTGGGAGCTCTCTTGATTGTTATAAACTATTGTAACATGGATGAGCAATCTCCTTTCTCTGAAAAATGCTCAAAAATATTTCCTCCAAGGTCATCCCATGAATGGATGGAATTGGAAGCTAAGGATCTATACCAATCTTTAGCCTTCCCCTTGAAGGATGTGGCTAAGAATTTAAGGGTGATTTTTTTCTCTATGATGTTGTGAACTCTATAGACATCTATGATATCCTAGAGATGTTTAGAAGGTGTTTTGAAATCCTCCCTAGAAAACCTTGGGATTCCTTTGAGGGCATTGGTGGGGATAGGAGGCCACACATCTAGAGGGGTGGGAATAACTAGTGGAATGCCACTGGCCTAGGTCATAAAATCTCTAGGAGCTTCTTGGAGAGCCATAGGGAACAAACCTCTATGGACCTGGTAAATAGGTATTCTAATTTGAAAAGTTCAGCCACCTAGAGGGGTAGATAAGGCTCTGGATTCCAAGCTAGCACTCTTGACTCCATTGCTTCTAACATGGGTGATATAGAACTTGTGACTTACCTTCTCCTAGGAATAGAAGAGGATAATTTAGAATATTGGAAATTTCATCTAGAAAATGCCCTAGTATGGACCCTAGGCATGATTTCACCAGTCTCTCATGTCAAATTGATTCAAATGAGTCGTTAAGGCTGGGTATCAGATACTATGAAAGATCTTGGTCCCATTGGGCATACTAGAAAAAGAAATGTTGATCATGAAAGATTGCACTTCTCTCGAATAGCCTTATGGGAAATTCAGTGAATGGGGGACTTGCTTGTGCTTCACTAAATAACATATAATATATTTTAGAGAATTTGACTCTTCTTTGATTTTTGGGGGAAAGGGAGAAGGAAATGTAGAAAGGAAACTCGATTATAGGTTGCGCCAAAGCTTTTACAATATTTCAAAAACCCTAACAAGCTCCTATTTTTGATAAAGTGAACACATAATGCTACAGACCCTTCATTATTTGGAGGAGAGTGAAGAAACTAAGGCCTATGTGGGCATGAAGTAGTCATTCGAATCCTCTCACACAAAGCACCCATTAAGATTCAAACAAAATGAGGAAACCCAAATTCAAACATGATATTTTGAATCCTTAAAACACTATTCCACTTGATAAAATAATATGAATACTAACAAAACTTCAATAGGAGAATGAAAGAGTATCATAAAATGATTCAATTCTTGAAAGTCTAGGCTAGAGAATCATAAAAAGTTAGAAATTGAAAATTAAATATCAAGACTTGTATGCAGAAATAAAGAGACCGAGAGCATTCAATGTATATGAGAGAGAATAAAGCATAAAACAAAGGTCGTGTGTACACAATTTGATACAAACTTTCTTCTTCTATTACTTGATATTTTAGAATAATGAAAATGATAAGGTCAAATAATAAATTTGAATAATTGTCTTGGCATTGATTACAAAAAAGAGATAAAATCTTTGTAAGAAATTATTTATACCCTATTCTACTACTACTATTACTTCTACTGATGACAATCTATCACCTATCTATCCATCCATTTCTCTCTATCTCCAAAGGCTCTTGCAAAGTTCCCTTTTATAAGAAAAGGGAAGCATACAAGTACTAAGAAATCTCTGCCACCAAAGCTAAAATCCTAACAAGTGTCATCACTAAACAACCTCAAAATCCAATAAAAAATTAGATCAAATATGATAATAAAAATTGAGTTGCTTCAATAATGGTGATGAATGTAACAACTCAATGATCCACGTCTCATAAGAGGTTTGTGCAGGTCTCCATATTAGAAGGAAGATACAGGTTGCAAATTCTTGACTAAATCTGATCCAATATACTATAGGTGATCATGGCATCAACAAAAAGGAGGATGACTACTAAAGCTACGAAGGAATAAAACACATTTCCACCTAATTGCATCTGTGAAGGTATTTCTCTCAAGGTGAAGAAACCCACCTAACAAAAGATGGGTGGCATGGCATGTTGGAAGTCTTTCTTCAAAAATTGAGAGAGCAACATATGGCAAATCCTCGTGGGGTGATCATGTGTACAACTTCGGGTCTAAAAGGAAGGTAATATTAAAAAATGTAGCATAGCCACTACGTGGCACAATTGTGTACCTCTTCACCAAATTTGTTCTATGACCTCTAAAAAGACGTGCCAACATGACATGTGGCGAGACAATAACAAAAGATGAAAGAGTGAAGGCGTTAGGGCTGAAAGAATAAAGTAAGGGAAAAAAAACATACTTGAAGATCTAAAATGCTCCACAAAGCTTAATCTTCAAGTTTCAAGTGTTAAATTTCATTTTGTAGTTGATTTGCTATTTTTTATTTTGTCTCCTAAAGGTGTTGTTTGACCTTGACCCTTGTCCTTCAGTCATAAGTATATCTGAAGATTCTCACTTAGGGTTGATTCACCTAATTTATTTGTTAATTATTTTTTTGTGGGGATCTCATATCCTAATGAAATAAAGGAAAATAGGCCCCTCACACATTTTCAAATAATAAAAACCCCTAAACCTATATTTTCCTTCATTTCACTATTAAGTTTTTTTGATTCTCTAGACCATCATTCAATGCAAGAGAAGAGCATACTCAAAGTTTCAAAATTTACCAAGATCTTTCAATAAAGACTAATAAGAAGAAATCACATAAGCTTTGATACCATGTAAGAGTTGGTATATAGAATAACTCTACACCATGCAAGATTGACTGAAGATTATAGCCATCCAAGGTCTAGGCACTTCATGAAAGCATAATAGAGATCAATATGCAATGCTCAAGATTGCAATAGAATTCACTCCAATAGATTGTATGATTAACATATGAGACCACTTGGTTATATAGCCAAGGTGAGATACAAGATTAAACATGATTATGGCAAGTGTCTTAATACTATGACATTTGACAACTTATCACAACTACCTAGGACATATGTGTTACAAGTCAAAAGATAAGATAACAACTAATGACAACTAATTCCTTCTAGAAAGATTCTTTCCTAGGACCTAAGTAAAATTAACATGTAAATAGGTCCCCTAGTAATGAATTAACTAGGTACAAGACTTTATTTACACCAATGTGAATGATAGAAATTACAATTTTTTCTCATTCCTTGAACAACTAATCTTCTAGACCCTTCTTTTTGATCTCACAAGTCACAACCATTAGTATGAAAGGCATGAGATTCTAACCCTTGACACATATTTGACTGACACTAAGAAGATTATGATTTCAACCTTTGACATAGAGGAGATCCTCAGTTCTATTCTTTCCATCAATTGATATAGTACCCTTTCCATAAAGTTGTGTTGACATGTCATCACCAAACATAACAACATGACCATTAACCTTTTTGAAACTGATAAACCTTTTCTTGTCACCAATCATGTGGTGACAAAAACCACTATCAATCACCCAATAATTTACTTCTTTAGAATAAAAAGTAGTCCATAATGCCATAGATCGTTCATTGATCTTATCATTCTAACATAATTTTTCAAACCTCTTACATTCTCCAATATTAATCCTTTAATATATCAAGGCCATGATTAGGGATTCATCAAATGAGTCACTATCCTCATCTTCTATGGAGCAACTACTTTCCTTAGAATAGAAACTCTTTTTAACCTTATCTCTTTTGTTACTATCATTTGATTCTTTATAAGGATATTTAGATGCAAAATGACCAATTCTTCGACAATTGAAATGTTTGAAAGGTAACTCACCTTTGTATTTGTTGACACCTTTCTTTAATCTTCTTACAAAGTTTGCTTCAACCTCATCAAAGTTATCATTCTCATCAATAGCTTCATCTTCTATCATTTTATTGGCTTTGATGCAACTTCCTTCTTTGGGACATGTCACTATCAAATTCTTTTATTTCAAAGACTACACGAGATAACCAAAAATTTCATCTACAAAATATTGATCCAAATCCTTGGATTCTTCAATGGAAAACCTTTTATGACCATAATATTTAGGAAAAGATCTCAAAACCTATTTCACAATATCACATTCTTTTACTTCTCCACCAAGACCAGTGATGCCAAAAACTACTTCATGCACCCTGAACATATAACTTTGATGCAAAGCAAGGAGAACTTAATCGAAAAAACCACAATAAAAACAATTCAAATAAATATTTTCAATCACAAAACGCCAACTTGACCTTTAACTCACAATTCCCACAAACTGCCTTGTAGCATTTCAAATAGAGAAAATTCAGCATATCTTTCAGAAGACATTTCAAACCCACAAAAGGATTGACATTCAAGATACCTTTTATGGAATTCTCTAACATTACAAATTTGTGCTTGGGGTTGTTTCAGAACATCACCTTCAAAATAGGACTACTACGTTGTCGATTAAGCCAATTAGGCCTCTTTTCCAAAGCAAGTGTATGCTAAAATTTTCCCCAATCACTAAACTTCACTCCATAGTGCTAAATAGGTCAAAAATAGTCTAAATCCTCAAATTTTTACAAATGAAACACCCAAAAACTCATCAAACCACAAAACCCTTACTTAGGCCTTTATAGGCTTGTCACACAAGGCTTTATTGAATTTACAACCTCCAAACATTATTTCACCTTACCAACACCCCAAACACATCACATTAGGTCTTCAAAAGCATATCTCATCAACTAGAAAGGATTATAATCATTCTTTCTATAAAAACCTAATTCAAAGCATCATTTTACACAAAAATCATGAAGGTTTGCAACTAGGGCATCATTCAAATTCCATATCAAACTACCTTACCTGCCCCTGAAAAGAACATAAACAAAAAACCTACTCCTGCATATTCCATCCCACCAAGTTAGCACATGTTTCACCAAGTGGAATGGCCTATAAGTCCATTTTATGCAATCAAACCTTGAATTTTAGGGTTTTCTAGCTATCAACAAAGAAAATGGTCTTTCACAAATCTAAATGAAATCAACCCAAATAAAAACCAAATTAATCTTAGTTCATTCCAACAACAAGTTCAATGAACTTTGGATCAATAACTCAGTTTGGATTAGATCTAGGATAATTGTCAAAAAAAGAGAATGCATACTCACTTTGGGGCAACATAACTCATGGTGGTCCATTGGGTGAGAAAACACAAAAAGGTGAAGTACATACTCTAGTTGGTATGCACTCACAAACATATAGGTGGCTATGGGGAAATTCGTGCCACTGAGTGGGCTTCTTGCTCAACCATACCAAAGTTATGCCTCCTGATAACTTTAACAAGGCACCACAAAGGAAAATGTTGGTATGTGCTTCATGAGACAAGCACAACTTTGTATGCTTAGAACTGATGAACAAAGAGGGTGGTACCACAGGCATGCAAGTTGCGTTATTAAAGGTGGTAAAGATGCAAAAATGTAAAATGAAAAAATGTAAAAGATGTTCAAAGGATTCTTGTTAAGTTCATGCAAGGTCTATCACTTAGGGAACATTGTGTCTATTGTCTCCAAGAGAAGACCAATCAAAGAATAAAATATTCACAACTTAGGGGATGCAGTGTGTCACATTAGGCCACAAAGAGGAATGTAATATGCTAAGATAGATCACACTTATGAAGGACATCATCCCCAATGTCATCCAAAAAGTGACAGATGCCTTATATGAAACAACAAGGCTACACTTAGAATCAACAATGCAAATGAAATGATGGTAATGTATACCCGGGTATGTGCAGGATCATCATGGAAAAAGAAGGCCCTTAAGTGGCAATAAAATTAGAAAAATCAGAGTTAGGCAACTTGACGTAAAAATTTGAATAAGTTATCTAAATTATTTCAAAAATATGTAAGAATAGAATATATAGCAAATTGAATGTAGTTTCTAAACTACTAGGTTTGTTTAAAAAAAAAGAAATCTATTTGGTGAAAATTTATTTCAATGCAGTAGTACTTAAATTTTAGGGTAAGAAGTGGGTGTTAACCACAATAAAATGATAATATAATAGAGTAGAGGACTCATGTCCCAATGTGATGCATATTTTTGTAATTTTTTCCAAGTAAATAATTAATTATGAATTTTTATTACAACTTTTTAAAATATTAAAACTTCATATGTCGACCATAACTTGGTCAAAACTTCATGAAATTCAAATTTTATTTTTAATCCTATAATATGTGAAACATATAATGTGGTATGTTTTGGATTCAAAAGTGTGATAATGTTTGAAAGCTATAGATTTTTTTCAATCAGTTTATCAATCGGGACTTTAGTCATAATTTGAATAGAAAATGAATAATAATTACTTATTAAATTCAAAGTAAAGCATAATTTATATTGGTGGAAAGCTGAGAATCTCCTTTAAAAACCCTTTTCGTTTCATCAATTTTGGGTAAAAGAAAAGTCATCAGCTACATACCCATCATATTACCACTTTTTGGCCCATCATGATCCTGCACATACCCACCCCCCACTTTAAAGGAATTGCTACACACAGTTTGTGAGGAATTACTTTAAAGTAGTGAAGGAAAGAAAATTCCAAAAGAAAACAAGACATGAGAGCCAACTTGGAAAGCCCCTATGCCAAGTCATATGTTTCTAAGTAAGGTTGCTTCATGTAAAGAAAAACAAAACAAAAGAAAAGGAGGTTGCCCCACAGAAAGGAATACACCAAAAAAATAAGGGGTCTATGGATTTGGGGTCAATATGTTCGTTGTTGCAATGCTTTGATGAAAGAGCTTAGAACTAGCATCATTCCCCAAAGCACATAGAACTGGAAGAATGACACAAAGAGAGTGAAAACAAAATAAAAATAAATTATGTTTTGGATCAACATGGAAGAGACATTTTGGTCTCAATGTTTAGCATCATCCCCAAAAGGAACAACACAAGTGAAAAGAAAAGAAAAAAGTAAAAGCAAAGGAAAATATTTTGGGTCAACATGAAGGAGACATTGCAGTCTCAATGCCTTGCATCATCCCCAAAAGGAAAACACAAAACAAAGGAAAAAAATAAAAATCAAATTTTGGGTCAACATGGAAGAGACATAGGGCATCTCAATGCTTTGCATCATCCCCAAAAGGAGAACACAAAACAAAAGAGAAAAGGAAAAGCATGACATAGAGAAGAATAGAGGTATGAATAGAAGAACTGTACAACAAGAGAGAACATAAAATGCACCATATGAGGGAACACGATACACACATACATGAAAAATGGAAAGGGACATGTAATGCAAATGTAAGTCAACCACTAACAAAGTTATTGGTTTCTCGATCTTAAGTAATATAAGTAGAAAATGAATAACATAGTTAAGAATCAAAGACAAATGCTTTACAAGGACAAGGCTAACAACTTCTTATGCTCCCACAAAGTGTAAGGAAATAATGAGCTGAGGTGGGTGACGTGAAAGGAGCATGCAACAGTGAGAATAGAAAATTATGCAACTATGGCATGAGAAAGGGATTTTTTTTTAAGTAATAATGGTAAAGCACTCAATATCAATAAAGTGATACTTGTTCAATATGTCATTCAATGTGCAACATTCTTCAGTTCGATGTCCAATAATATGATGATACTTTCAATATGGTATGTTAGAATCTTTAGGATGAATGACCAACCTATTCATTGGTGGTAATAGTATAATACATTTGTTTAAAAGCAGTTGAAGTCTCTTTTCACATTCAATTGGAGGATGTGTACGAAACTTAAGTTTTTTCAATTTGTAAGGTTATTTTTCATTTGCTAGACTCTCCTTTTTCGTGAATGGAAGGAGGAAGAGGACCTGTGGGGATCCTAGTGTCATGCCCGAAAAAAAAACGTCAAGAAAATATCACAACTTTTTTTTTTGGGACACTAACTGATTTTCTTTCTCCCAAAGCACTACCTTGCTTACACAACCACTCTAAAAGCTCCACCATCCGCTTACTCTATGGTTCACATGTACAAAGGTTATATTTCACTCAAGGTCAAAAGGAATGACAATACTCAAGAGGGTGGGCCGTCTACTAAAGGGGGCCTAAATGACCATTCACTCAAGGTGAAGATACCTCACAAAGGCCTAGGGGAGAGGGTGACATCAAGGTCTCTCAACATCCAATTTTTAAGTTATATGTCATACAAGACAAGGTCCATGTTTTGGGTTTTTTTTTTTTTGAAAGCAAGTAATGAATAGATTAGGATAAGTATCCTTGACTAAAGTATTAGGCAACAATAGTAAGTCTTATGCAATAGTTAGAAATTATCTGATATGCCCTACCCATTTTGATCCATTTTGACAAAATTGATAAAATCAACATTGATATTTAATATCCAATTTCAATATGAAAATAGTTAAGACCTTTATAATTTATTCTAAATTTAAAATTTTAATATTATTATTTTTAACTACTATTAATTTATTTAATCACTTAGCTTTTTTTAAAAATATATATATATTTATAATTTATATGTTAAGGATTTTGATTTTGATTTTGATTTTATTTTCTCCTAAAAGAAAATAAATAAATAAATATAATATTAAGAAATAACATGTACCAATAATCATACATTCATTCTTTACATATAACTTATTATTAATTTCCTCTAAATAATGAAGGGTGGGGTCCATGCATAAAGAGGAGTATGATTTTTTTTTTTTTATAATTTATACTAAAAGTAGACCTTCTCCCTTATTAATTCTTATTTAATTCATTAGAATCTCTTAAGATGGGAATATATTCCCCTCTTCCTTATAGAAGGATCAACCTACTTAGAGTTTTCCATGATAACTAAAGAGGGGCTTCACACGTGGGTTCACCGTGGGGCCTAAAGTGAGATCTTTCGTCTTACCATAAATTTATTAAAAATTCACGTCACCCGAGGAAAGGATTTATTAAGAATCATAAACTTTTATTTTCATCACTACCATGTTTCCGGAATTTCCGCCATTACCTTATAAAGATATTATAGCTACGATTTTCTCCACGTTATATATATATATATTTTTTCTTACGGCCAATAACCCTTTGTTGGGGCGCTGTCACACTTCATAAATATTTACTTGTGTCAAATATTGGAATACTTTGTATTTGACATCCATTTCCAATTTGTGGAGCGCGAACTTAAATTACGTGGACTTGTTTTTTTTTTGTTTTCTTTCTTTTTATTATATACTTCTTTTAGTAAGGCCTATTCGCCTCCATTTTGAAAGAATGGAATCCTAAAAGTCAAAGTACTCCCTTAACACAGTATTCCACACTTGAATAACATGGGTAATTTGAGAATTTTGCGGAGCAAGTTAACAATAAATAATTAGTTGTATATCATTATTTAATACTCCTAACATACTGTTGAATCTATTGATTTTCCTTGTTCAAAGATAAATAAATATGAGCAACGCATATTTTACCATACTGTGGCGTAACATACACAGCTAGGTAATTCTACTAAAAGCTGGTGTAAGGTATGATTTTCAAGGTAACACTCCTTTTTGAAGATCACGCCCCACCATCTACAACATCCCCTAATCCCCACACCAACCATTTATTAACTCAAAGAGGTTAAGAGGGTTGTTTGTGTAGCAGCTGTTTCCATTATCCACCCAACTCATACGTGGCACTTACCAGTTTAGTATTATTTTATCCAAATCCCTACGTGCTGATTTAGCAATCTTAACCCTAACTTACTACTCACCACGCCTCCTACCACAACCCTAAAACAAAAAATTAAGCTAAATGCCAGCCACAGGAAGGAGGTGAGGCGGCGTCATAAACCTCACAGGCATGCTATGGATAGATCGATATGGGTGACGTTGAGGGTGGGGAGAGGATGCGACTGCAAATCAAGGGCAGAGGATACGTTGAATTTAAACTTGCAGAATGATCTCCTTTATTTGACCGGCCATGTTATCACCCATAGGCTGTGCGAGGGGAAAAAGGATTGCTGCACACAGTAGGCTGTAGACCTCTAGGCCAAGTGCCAGGGTCGATGCCTCTTTTCCAGGCATAGATTTTATTTTCGAAGGGAAGAACAGTGTTTTTTTTTTTCTTTTCTTTTCTTTCAGAACTAATTCCAAAGAAAACTCAACCAAATGTAGATAGGGTGGATATTATTTTAACTTCAAGGGCATAAACTAACCTGGGATCAAATCTACCTTTATACTATCAATCCAAATGAGCTTATGCAGATTTAAAAGGAGGTCTATTAGGAAGAGGAGGATCCTTATATCCTAATCCTATAGTGTTTTCTTATGTTGGTTTTTGTTAAAGAAGTTGATGAATGTCATGTTCATGTGTTGTGTCACAACCTTGTTTACTTAGGATAGGAAAGCCTTTACCATATGTTTCTTCAAGATTTATGGAAGTGTTTGTGACTTTATGATCATAAAATGGTTGAGGATGTGTTTGTTGGGAGGAACTAGATCCAATTTATGGAGGGATATTAGGCCCTTCTTGAGTTTTAGAATGTGGATATGCAAAATTATCAGGAGGTGCAACAGTAGGAATATCTCTTGGCTTCATGGATGGGTAAAAGGCTACATTGCCTTCTAGGTTATCAAAGAATTCATTATAGAACTTGTTCATGATAGCATAATCTTCTCCAATAATGTCTAAATTATGAGGAGGAAAATCATGAAGAGTTGAAGGAGCATGAGGAAGCTCAAGGCCATTAGTGTCACAACGAAAGGCACAATTGGACATATCTACCAATGATTTCAATGAATTCCAAAACTAATTAAAAGAAAATTCCATGATGACAATAAATGCAAGTAAACTAAGATAGAAGAAATTAGAGATTCTAGAAAGAAAAACAAAAAGTAACTACAGAAAATTGGAATGCAAGAAATTCCTAGAAAATGCTTGAAAATGTTGTGCAAAATGTACAGGTGGATTGATTCGTCCAAGGTGGTGAATGAGTCCAACTATGATATTTTTTGTGTTTTTCAGAAAATTTAAAGTGATTTTAATGCTCTTTAGATGCAAATAAAGGATGAAGATGAAGGTATTCAATTTTTTCAATGATATGCTATGCAAAAATGATATCTAAATGAATCTTTCACTAATGTAATATGAGAAACCCTAGGATGCAAAAACAAAACAATGTCATAATTGAATGTTGATGAAAATGAAGTATAGGATGCAAGATGTAATTGAAATCATAAATGAAATGTACTCAATATGCAGGTTCATCAAAATGAACCGTATATTTTTGGGTAACTAGCTTATAGGCTACTCTTGCTCACTTAAGATGTTTCACCTAAAAGGGGAGAGATAAACCCCACTTAAAAGATCGAACAAGGTTCACTCAAATTAAGCAATATGTGATGTTATTTGAACTAAATGGAATGATATAAGTGTAATTATGTAATGTATTTGAATGATTATGAATGCATAATGTAACAATTAGTTAATGTTGGAAAACACAATGTGATATGCAAACATGGACTAGAAATGAACAAATGTAAAACATTACAAAAAAAGGTTGAATCAGAGTGCACCTGGTTAGAGATTGGAGAATTTGGAATCTTCTGAATGTTGACTAAAATTATATAAAATAACCAGTGGGACTCGTTCACCACTGATGGCGAATCAGTCTTGCTTTTGATGAAAACTATGAGAAACTGGTTTCTAAGTGTCAGGATCTAGAATCTGACAAAATATGGATTTCCTACCTTAAGGTGGGACTCATTCATCAATGATGTAGAATCAATCCTCTCCCAAAATTCTAAGAAATCAAGGGACAATTCTGTAGCACTAGATCTGAGGTTGATTGCTTGTCGGGTTATCGAAGTCAAATCTACAGAAAATGGATAGAATGTCTTCTCCAAGTTTGAAATAGGATGTAGTTGACTTGAAACACATTATTGACTTCTCATCCACTTTTCAACACCTGAATGCTTATAAAATATACATACAAAAGTCTAAAAACATACATGCAAGAGGGGAAAAATGGTTAAGGGTTAGGTTATAGGGATTTTCCTTGGTCAAATCCCATTTTGGTAATCAAACCCTTAATGAAATAATGAAATGAAAGAGAATGATAAAAAAATAATATGCAAATGTTATCAAATTACCAAACCCTTGTTGAATAAAATATGAAGATATAACAATGGTTGCTCTTGAATGCTTGATTAATGCTTGATTGAATGATGCAAAGTGCATGAATGCTTGAATGAATGAACTTGATGAATTGGGGTGAAAATGGATGTAAAAACACTTTTTTATACACACTTGTAACTTAGTAACCCAATGATACCTCATCATAGGCCGACATAAGATAATTTTGAATAAAAACCCCAAAGAAAATTTGAAATATTTTGAGTTTTGAGCCAAGAGGGACACATTCGCCACCCATGGCGAATGGGTCCCACCTTGGACTTGAAAGTGGGTGCCGGGAATGATCTTGCATTTAATTTTTTTGTCTTGTTTACATTCAAAAACACACTTAATTAAGCCTTATAAGGGCATAAAGCTGTCAAATAAAGCATAAGAAAGGTGTAAATAGTGAAATCAAGCCTAGAAAAGCATGAAATCTTGTTACAAGACTTTACAACACTTCAAAATAGGACTTGATAAGTGATGAAAAAGTAATTTTTAGGTGAATTGCAATGAATAGAGTCCAGAAAAGGGTAGAAATGTTTTACAACACTTCACAACACCTTCACAAGATGCCATAATTTGAGTTTTAAGGACCTAATGTGAATGTTCAAGCCACATTACATCAATAAATCAGAGAAAAATTGACCAAGCATCATTAGAGAAAGGCCTAAAAGACCATGAAAATGAAAAGGGATCATTTTGCTACGACACGTTTAGCCTCCACTATAGTGAGAGGACGAACTTGCTTCAAACTCACACTAAAGTAGCTATGCATATCGAGAAGGAGATCCCAATGCAATTATGTTTTTTATATTCAAGGGGTAAACACTTTTGACCGAAGCTATGAACTAGAATACAACCATTCAACAATACCACCCCAACAGGGTTTGAACCTTGGTGGCAAGAATTACAATGCCACCTTTAAGCCATTACACCATGCCAATACCGGCCCCAATGCACTTATGTTAGCAAGATGGAATGACAATGATCAAGAGGGATAATCAAGCCCCTAGGTTGAAGATTCCATGGAAAACTAGGCATAAGAACAAAGGAACACACATATGTTGAAATGAACGAAGAAATGGGAAAATTGATTCAAGCTTCGATCGTCTGTCCAACTAGTTGTGGATTAGATCTAGGCTAATTGCATGAAAAAGAGAATGAATAATCACTCTAGGTTGACAGAACTCATGGTGGTCCATCAGTTGAGAAAACCCAAAAAGGTGGAGTATATATGCTAGTTAGTATGCACTCATAAACATATAGGTTGCTATGGGGAAAGTTGTGCTATTGAGTGGGCTTCCCACTCAACCATATCAAAGTTATACCTCCTAGTAACTTTAAAAAGGAACCACAAAGGAAAATGTTGGTTTGTGCTTCATGAGACAAGCAAAGCTTCATATTCTTAGAACTTATGAACAAAGAGGGTGGTACCATAGGCATGCAAGTTGCATTATGCAAGGTGGAAAGGATGCAAAAATGTAAAAAAAATGTAAAATGCAAAAATGTAAAAGATGTTCAAAGGAGTCTTGTTAAGTTCATGCAAGGTCTATCACTTAGGGAACATTGTGTATAATGTCTCAAAGAGAAGACCAATCAAAGAATAAAATATTCACAACTTAGGGGATGCAGTGTGTCACATTAGGCCACCAAGAGGAATGTAAAATGCTAAGATAGATCACACTTATGAAGGATATCATCCCCAATGTCATCCACAAAGTGACAAACGCCTTGTATGAAATGACAAGACTACACTTAAGACTAGGAATGCAAATGAAATTATGGTAATGTATGCCCCCCACTTTAAAGGAATTTCTACACACCATTCTATGAGAAATTACTTAAAAGTAGCAAAGGAAAGAAAATTGAAAAAGAAAACAAGACATTAGAACCAATTTGGAAAGCCCCTATGCTAAGTCATATGTTTCTAAGGTTGTTTCATGTAAAGGAAAAAGATAACAAAAGAAAAGGAGGTTTCCCCTAGAAAGGAACGCACCAAACACATAAGGGATCTATGGATTTGGGGTCAGTATATTCATTGCTGCAATCTTTTAATGAAAGAGCTCGAAACTATCATCATTCCAGAAAGCACATAGAACTGGAAGAATGACACAAAGACAGTGAAAACAAAAGAAAACTAAACTCTGTTTTGGGTCAACATGGAAAAGATATTTTGGTCTCAACACTTTGCATCATCCCCAAAAGGAAAAACACAAGTGAAAAGAAAATAGAACCGAAAAAGAAAAGGAAAAGCTTTTGGGTCAACATGAAGGAGAAATTTTGGTCTCAATGCCTTGCGTCATTCCCAAAAGGAAAACACAAAACAAAGGTGAAAAATAAAAAGAACTTTTGGGTCAACATGGAAGAGACATAGGGTGTCTCAACAGTTTGCGTCATCCCCAAAAGGAGAACATAGAATAAAAGAGAAAATGCAAAGCACAACATAGAGAAGAATAGAGGTATGAATATAAGTGTACGATGAGAGATAACATCAAATGCACCATACAAGGGAACACAATACAAACATACATGAAAAATGGAAAGGGACAAGTAATGCAAATGTAAATCAACCATTAACTAAGTTATTGGTTTCTCGATCTTAAGTAATATAAGCAAAAAATGAATAACATAGTTAAGAGACAATGACAAATGCATTACAAGGAAAAGGCTAAAAAATTCTTGCCCCCCACAAAGTGTAAGGAAAGAAATAGCAGAGGTGGGTGATGTGAAAGGATCATGCAATAGTGAGAATAGAAAATTCTACAACTATTACATGAGGAAAGGATTGTGTTTTAAGGAATAATGGGAAAGCACTCAGTATTAGTAAAGTGATATTTCTTCAATATGTCATTCAATGTGTGACATTCTTTAGTTTGATGTCCAAGAATACAATGATATTTGCAATATGGTATGTTAGAATCTTTAGGATGAATGACCAACCTATTCATAGGTGGTAAAAGTATAAAACCTTTGTTTAAAAACAGTTGAAGTCTCCTTTCACATTCAGGTGGAGGATGTGTAGGAAACTTGAGTTTTTTAAATTTGTAAGGTCGTTTTCATTTGCTAGTCTCTCCTTTTTCTTAAATGTAAAGAGAAAGAGGACTTGTGGGCATCCTAGCATTCTTGTCATCAACATTATGTAGAGATTGTTCACGTGGAAGGAGAATGTTCAAGTCAGGATGAGAATCAAAGATCACTATACCATCATCTCAAAGTCTCCAATATTCAAAAGGAGGTCTATCAAGAAGAGGAGGATCTTGATATCCTAATCCTACATTGTTTTCTTCTGTTGGTTTTTGTTCAAGAAGTTGGCGATGTCGTGTTCATGTGTTGTGTCACAACCTTGTTTACTTAGGATAGTAAAGCCTTTATCGTATGTTTCTTCAAGATTTATGGAAGTGTTTGTGACTTTATGAACATAAAATGGTTGAGGATGTGTTTTTTGGGAGGAACTAGGTCCACTTGATGGAGGGATCTTAGGTCCGTTTGAGCTTTATGATGTAGATATGCAAAATAATCAGGAGGTGCATCAATAGGAATATCTTGTGGCTTCATGGATGGGTAAAAGGATACATTGCCTTATAGGTTATCAAAGCATTCATTGTATAACTTGTTAATGCTAGCATAATCTTCTCCAATGATGTCTACATCATGAGGAGGAAAATCATGAGGAGTTGAAGGAGAATGAGAAAGCTCAAGGTCATTAGGGTTACTGTAACCAAAGGCACAATTAGACATGTCTACCAATGATTTCAATGAATTCCAAAACTAATTAAAAGAAAATGCCATGATGACAATAAATGTAGGTAAACTAAGATAGAAGCAAACAAAGATTCTGAAAAGAAAAGAAAAGTAACTATAGAAAAATGGAATGTAGGAAATGCCTAGAAAATGTTTGAATATGCTTTGCAGAATGTGTAGGTGGACTAATTTTCCCAGGGTGGCGAATGAGTCCAACTATGATATTTTTTTGTGTTTTTCAAAAAAAATTAAAGTGAGTTTAATGCTCTTCAAATGCAAATAAAGGATGCAGATTCAAGTTTTTAGCTTTTTCAATGATATGTTATGCAAAAATGATATCTAAAGGAATATTTCACTAATGTAATATGAGAAACCCTAGGATGCAAAAACAAAACAATACCCTAATTGAATGTTCATGCAAATGAAGTCTAGGATGCAAGATGTAATTGAAATTAGAAATTAAAAGTGCTCAATATGCAAGTTCACCAAAATGAACTGTAGATTTTTTAGTAGGGCTTATAGGCTACTCTTGCGCTCTTAGGATGTTTCACTTAAAAGGAGAGAGATAAACCCCACTCAAAAGATCTAACTAGGTTCACTCAAATTAAGCAATATGTGATGTTATTTGAACTAAATGGAATGATCTAAGTGAAATTAGGTAATCTATTTGACTAATTATGAATGCAAAACCTAAGAATTATGCAATTTTGGAAAACATAATGTGATATGCAAACATGAACTAGAAATGAACAAATGCAAAATAGAATGGAAAAAGGATAAATTAGAGTGCACAAGGCTAGAGATTGGATAATTTGGAATCTTCTGAATGCTGACTAAAATTACAGAAAATCACTAGTGGGACTCATTCACCACTAATGTCGAATCAGTTCTGCTTTTGATGAAAATTGTCAGAAACTAGTTTCTGAGTGTCGGGATCCCAAATTTGACAAAATATAGATTTTTAGCCTTAAGGTGAGACTCATTTTCCATTGATGGTGAATCAATCCTCTCCCAAAATTTTAAGAAATCAGGGGACAATTCTGTAGCACCAGATCTAAGATTGATTGCTTGTTGGGTTGCCGAAGTCAAATCTACAGAAAATAGACATAATGTCTTCTCTAAGCTTAAAATAGGATGTAGTTGACTTGAAAGACCTTATTGACTTCTTATAAAATTTTCAACACCTAAATGCTTGTCAAATTTGCATACACAAGTCTGCAAACACACATGCAAGAGGGGAAAAATGGTTAAGGGTTAGGTTATAGGGATTTTCCTTGGTCAAATCCCACTTTGGTAATCAAACCTTTAATGAAATAATGAAATGAAAGAGAATTATAAAAAATAACATGCAAATTCTATCAACTTACCAACCCTTATTGAAGAAAATTTGAAGATATAACAATGGCTGCTCTTGAATGTTTAATTAATGCTTGATTGAATGATGCAAAGTGCTTGAATGATTGAATGCATGATTGAATGAATGAATGAACTTGATGACTGTGGATTAAAATGGATGTAAAAAAACTTATTTATACACACTTGTACCTTAGTAACATGATGATACCTCATCATAGGCCGACATAAGTAATTTTGAATAATAACCTCGAAGAAAATTTGAAATATTTTGAATTTTGAGCCAAGAGGGACTCGTTCGCCACCCATGGAAAATGGGTCCCACCTTTGACTTGAAAGTGTGTGTTGGGAATTATCTTACATTTAATGTTTTTTGTCAGGTTTACATTCAAAAACACACTTAGTTAAGCCTTATAAGGGCATAAAGGGGTCAAATAACACATAAGAAAGGTGTAAATAGTGAAATTAAGCCTAGACAAGTGCGAAATATTCTTAGAAGACTTTGCAACACTTAAAAAGAGGACTTGATAAGTGATGTAAAGGTGATTTTTAGGTGAATTGCAATGAATAGAGTCTAGAAAAGTGTAGAAGTGTTTTACAACACTTCACAATACCTTCACAAGATGCCATAATTTGAGTTTTAAGGACTTATTGTGAATGTTTAAACCACATTACATCAATAAATCAAAGAAAAATAGGCCCAACATCATGAGAGAAAGGCCTAAAAGACCATGAAAATGACAAGGGGCCATTTTTCTATGACACAGTAAGCTGGCAGTTGATGGATGTTGTCTGACTTTCTCTTCATTTGGAACTGTTAAACCTTCTTGAGCACCTGCAAACATACCTTTACTATCTTTGTCTTGTTCATTGTCTTCTTCTTAACTCTTGATGCATATTTTAACTCACCCATATGTCCTTGTCATTCACCTTGAATCACTTCACCTTTTCCCTTCATCTCTTCCCTCAGATTCTCTACCCCTAGAACCTTTATTTTATCAAATTTACAAACCTTTGTATTAATAGAATTTGATTGCCCACTAGCCTCTTTTGCAATGAATGAACAAAGCCCTATTTCCATCATGACCTGAACATGCTTCTCAACCCATTATTGAATCTCCACAATTAATTCATCCTTGACCTTCTCATTATCAATTTTTTTTCCTTAACTAAATATCATTTCATTCCAAGTTCATTTCACTCTTCAAGTCTATTTTTTTTATACCTTCAAATGTAGGAGTGGCTACAAACTCCTTAGGCTCGTCTTCCTTTATCTTTACAAACTCTTTCTCACCTAACATTATCACCTTGGCTGCCTTACCTTGTCCTTTATCTTCTTCTACCAATGGAGTCAATATAAAAGAGATTCCATCCTTTTCAATTTTATAAGTATTGTTCCTACAATCATATATTGCATGATTATCAAACTGCCATGGTCTTCCAAGCAACAAATGTCACACATCCATAGGCAACACATCACAGATAATTTTGTCCTTATATACACCAATCGTAAACTCAACCCAAGCTTGCTCATTCACCAAAACAGTTTGAATTTCATTCAACCAAGACACCTTATAAGGTGTTTCATGTGGTATCTTTTCCAACTTAAGTTTATCAACCATTTTCATAGACACCATGTTATCAGTACTTCTAGCGTCTATTACAACTTTACATATCTTTCCATTACATTTGCAAGTTGTCCTGAATAGTGTTCTTCTTTGTGTTGGCTCCTTCTCCTTGGATCCTTTGAGGAGTTTTCTTCTCAAAATTAAGGATTCTCCCACTTTTGGAGCAACAAGCCAATTAGGAGAGTTAACACTATCACATTATTCCTCTTGCACCAATTGAAATATTTTATCACCACTAGTTGAAGTAGAAGCTTGTTTCCCTAGACACTTCCATTCTTGATGGCCAAATTGATTGCAATGATAACATCTCCCTAAAAATGTGTTTAAACCTCTACCTTTTCCACCAAATCTTCCTCTAAAGCCTCTAAATCTAGCTCTTTGATCAACAACTCGGTATTTTCTTTTACTTGAATCTTCTTGGTCTTCATAGTTCTTCCTTGAACCTCTTCCTCTACTAGTGTGGCTTTTGCCTCTTCCTTGTCTTTCTTTCCTTCTTTTTAACTTCCCCTCTTCCCTAACATCCAATTGAAAACATTCTTTAACCTTCCTAGGAGTAGCAAGACTCAATTCATCCTGAATTTGGAATCTGAAACCATTCATATAAGTATTGTTCCTACCATCATATATTGCTAAAGCTTTTCCAAGATATACTTAGCAGAACTATAGTTCACCACCTTCAAATTTTTTGAGTCAAATATTCCATATAAAAGAGCATTCTTAGCCTTGACATTGCACTCATATATCTTAATGTCAACATGATCAATTATAGGAGTAGCAGGAGTAGTGTAACCATATTTGACTAATTGCCATACACCAAACCCTAGAGAGTTTAGATAGTCTTCCATCCTCAATTTCTAGAAAATATAATCAGTACCATCAAACTTAAAACCCTTGTATGAACCATCATGTGTCATCTCAGATCTTTTCCTCAAGCGGTTAAGCTTCATCTAAGGAACTTGGCTCTAATACCAAATTTTGAACACGCTTGGAGATTGAGAGGGGCGGTGAATCAGTCTTCTCAAAAAATTAAACCCTTCAACAATTCAAACTTCTTTGTTAAATCAACATCAAGGGTATACGTAATAGTTAAGGTTAGTAACTTACAAAAATAGTATTTTAACCCTTAATCAGATCAGTAGCAAAAAGAAGTGAACAACAAAACACACATACACATGATAACACTAAATATATGTGAAAAATCCAGTGAGGGAAAAACCATTGTGATGATAAAACTCACAATATAGATGCTCACTACATAATTATAATTGTGCTCACTACTAAGGACTTGCAAACTTGAGTTGTACAACTTGAGAACAAGATACAAAGGACTTGATGAGATTCACTATCTTAGAGAAGGATACAAAATTTCATAGAAAAGTTACAATGCTTGAAACCATTATGTGCTCTACTAACTGAGGTTTGTAAGCACAAATGATCTTTCTTCCACACACATTCACACTTTCTATATTGGATATTCAATTACCATATCATCAAATTGCTTTAGTAGCATTATCTTGTGAAGCAACAACCATTGCTCCCCTTTAGGGACATTATTCACAAATTCATTAAAAAAATCTCATCTAATAGAAGCTTTGGATATCAATGGTCCCTTCACATCTGTATGCGATTCAACCAAAATTTTCCTTAATTTAATCTTACATTATGAAATTGAATGCTAACCTATTATCTCTTATGCAACACTCTACCTAAAATGGTTTATAGAAATGCTATTATTTCCTTTGGGTAACATGAAAACTCCTCATTTTATATAGATCCAAATATACCATAGAAAATCAAAGTGAAGTAGTGAACCTACCCTAATTCACCATTAATAATGCATAATCAGACTAATTAAAGTCATTTACTTGTAAAAAACCTTGCTCACACTAATTTATGATTATCCCAACTATACACACTCTAATAATATTCCAACCAATAAGAATTAAATCACAACATAGAGCAATAATTTTTTTCTATTGTGAAAACTAAATGACCCTATGACCATAAAAGAAGGTGGGGTAAAATTATAATGGCTTAAATATTAGAAGAGATTCAATTCTTTCCCAAGAAATGGTTAGATGACTATATAAGCCAATTAAAAGGTCTTTATCAACCCCACAATTTACAAGAAAATCTGTTGGAGGATTTTCCTTCTTATGATATTGCTAATATCTTAGCTTAATCAACTAAAAACCCAAAACTACCACTCCTACATCTTAGTTTGATTTCTAATTTAGACAATCTCCCTTGTGAATAGCACAAGTGACTAATATTGAGTCAACTTCAACTATTACTTGTTGCACACATAGAGAAGATACAACCATCATCCTTGCAAGAACCCGTTTCAAGTCAACTTCATTACTAAGTGTAATATTTAGATAAAGAGCACTGTCATAAAAAGAAATACCATCTTCACTTCTTAACAAGAAACCTACTCTTAATCAAAATTTAAACGGGAAAGCTCTCATTTGTTCCTCTTCTTATTAAATTGTAAAAAATAAGACCTATTTTATTTCTACCAATACTAATAGATTTTAACCCTTTAAAAATAATTCTTAAAAAAAATTGTTATTTTAAAATTAAATAATATATTCACAAAAGTATTTTTTAGCCTATTTCAGATGTAAACCATTTCAAAATTAAACTACCTTACAATTGCTTTTCTAAAAAATGGTTACACTATTAGTGTGTTACTTTAAGGAAACTGACTATTTAGCATAAAATGCATTTCCATTTTTAAAACTTCCATTGTAAAAAATTTCACTATTTTCTTCTAAAATTGTAGAGTTATGAAATCTACTTCTTGGCTCCATTAACAATTGAAACAGTGCTTCCTTTAAACATGAGTATTAGATAGAACAACCTGTAACAAATAGTTTTGTAGGATTTATTTCAAGAAGAAATTGATAGCTGTATTGAAAATCTGATTAATATTCACTAAACTTTGCAAACTTCTATCATCTTAAAGCACATTTTTGGTTACAATATTTACAATATAATGTTTTTGAAACCCAAATTTTAAACTCTTTATATAAAAAAAACACCACAAACACAAATTAGCAAACCTATAACGAAAGTGCAGAGCAAACAGTATAACATACAACAAAAATTAAACCACAGGTACCCATTTGAAATCCTATGACTTCTAACTCTCAGAAACAACCGTAGGGGTAACTCGCCACCTCCTAGGAACAAACAGTCAAATTATCTGAAGCACCATCAATATGAGAATTAAGATCAACATTCTCGTTACTTGAACACTGAGACACATCAATAGAAGAAACATCAGCAACGATCACTACAGCGTCGAAAGGAACAGGAGGAACAATGGGCGATTTCTATACAATAGCATAAGATGACTAAGTGTCTATTTGGGCTGGCATGGTTCAAAAAGGCAAACTACTTGCACAAATGTTAATAGTAGAAGTACAACTCCAGCGAGAAGTGAGAGAAATAGCCATGGCTTCGAACAGTGAACCATACTAAAATCAATCAACAACCAAAGAAATTGAGCCCAGAGAGCTTTCTAGCTTTCTTTGCGGTAAGAATCTAGGGATGCAACGGCCTTGTCAATAGGAGCATAACTTGGCATCTCTGCAGGTATCACCATAGAGTTCCAAAACTGTGCAATCTCTTTGTCACTTTTAAGCTTGCTGGTGATGACACCTTCTCCTCTCAGGATACCCACGTCCTTACTATTGTTAATCAGATCCTTCATTAGAATTGCATGCCTTGTAAAGGGTTTTTGGCACTCCTTTGGAGCGCATTTCCAGAGCAATCAGGTTTCGGAGTATTACTTCCGATGTATAATCTACATTAAACTTGGGCAAATACAATGTGAAATCGGCCTCAAACCTAATGTGACTAATTCCACGACGCTCAAATTTCTTGAATTTCACTCCTGCTCTTTTTAATTTCTCCACAGTTCCTATCTCTTCTTCATGGGATATTTTATTCCTAATATCATTCCAAATGGCAAATACGATCCCCCATATGACAAAAAATGGAAACAGGAGTAGAAAGATTATCGCATATCCTAGTGGTCTAACTAACCATTTTATGTATATTTTAGGATCACAGAAAGTTCGGAATAGAGATCGATAACCTCCGGCATAGGCCACCTCGAGATCCCCCCTGTCAAGAATGGAATCGCGAAGCAAATGCAAGATAGATCCTTCTAAATTTTGCACAGGGAACACAAATGCTCCTTGGATGGGGGATAGATTATATAGCACCATATCAAACCATAACTCAAAAAGGTCTTCATTATCTGATCCCGTTGCATACTTCCAGATTTCCCAAAGGGCCCTCACCGGTACTTGGTTTTCCATCTTGAGCATATCTTTCACAATTTCTGTCAGTAGAGGATGCTGTCGTCTCCTGCTAAGAATACTATCGATGCAACCCAACACGATTTGCTTTTGATCTAGAAGTGCGCTTTCCTTTCTGAATCTGTCGAGAACTTCTAGAACAAAACAGGCATCCCTCACTATCATCCACGCATATGCTTCACTGCTAAGTTCAAGTTTAGCTCCTTGAGAATAGCTTAGCTTTAGTTTTTCCTGAAACTCTTTCTCCTTAAACTGTTCCACCACCACTTTTAATCCTTCTAAGTAACCTTTCTCGATGATTTTCAGGTGAATTTCTTTTGCCATTTCTGACTTGAGAAGTTCCATGTCATCACCCTGTGTATCTACTTTTGGGAAGTGGTAAGGACCGAACGTGATGACTTGAGGAAGATAGAACACCCTAGTGTTCTGACTCAAGAGAGGCTTTGGAACGGTACGAATGAGACCGTCATGACTATCCTCTGGCCTGGTTTCGCCATCTAAACTTGATTTAATTAGAGAAACCCACGACATTTCATCAAAACTTTTGCCCTCCTCTATGTCCATACTTTTCATCTGCGACATTTCCTAAGGAGATCTAACTATATTCAGACAGAAATGTTTAGCTATGGCTGAAGATGTAATCTAAATAAACTGAACGCTTGCTTTGTGCTTTCCTTTTCCGTGCAAGGTACTCGTGGATGTGGAATCTTCGCGCTGCATCGAACACTGCCGATCTCATTAAAGTGGATCGATGGAATCTCACATCAATCTTGATTCCACTTTTTAACGCTTCATAAAATGGTTGCCTGGTGTGTGCTTTCCTTGTCCCGCAAGCTCCTCGTCTACGTGAAGTCTTCGTGATGGTTCCCACACAAACCAACGACGTAGTGGCGCTCATTAAATAAAATAGACTCAAGTTTTTAACGCTTCATAAAATGAATGCCTGGTGTGTGCTTTCCTTGTCCCGGCAAGCTCCTCGTCCACGTGAAGTATTCGCGATGGATCCCATACAAACCGAACGACAAATGGCGCTCATTAAATAAAATAGACTTAAGTTTTTAACGCTTCATAAAATGAATGTCGAGTGTGTGCTTTCCTCGTCCCGGCAAGGTCTTCGTCCACGTGACGTCTTTGAGATGGTCCAACGCGCTCTAAATAAAATAGACTTAAGTTGTCCAAATTTTGTCTTTGCATTATTTTACCGGACGGTGTACATGTACTCTCCTCTCATATATAGATGGAATATCACATCAAACTTGAATTCTCCTTGCTCCTGTTCAAACCTAATTTGAACATTATGTACTTTTGTAAATTTAAATTCTTTTATTACTAGTAGTCGTATGTACAGGCATGCAACGAGG
>VDFB02026339.1:0-10663 GCA_007258455.2 Sequoia sempervirens | reverse complement strand
TGAGCGATCATCCATCTTGACTGAGCCTACAAAGGAAATCAACATTGCAACTACAGATAATCCAAGGATTCTGCAGCTAGCTAAATCAATGACAGATAAAGAAATTCCAGAGTTCATGAAATTTCTCAAGGAAAATCAAGTCAATTTTGCATGGTCATATGCAGACATGCCAGATCTCGATCCTGATCTCATAATGCATCATTTATCTATCAAACCAGGAGCCAAACCAGTAAAACAAAAACTCAAAAAGATGAATCCTCATGTTGCACTATTGGTTAAAGAAGAACTCAAGAAGCTCCTAGATGTGGGTTTTATAAGATCAATTGCCTATTTAGAATGGATCTCCAATATTGTACCAGTAGCAAAACTAGACAAACGTGTAAGAGTATGCACTGATTTCAGAGATCTTAACAAAGCTTGCCTAAAGGATGACTTTCCGCTTCCAAGTATTGACACTATAGTTGATTTAACAGCTGGTCATGCCATGTACTCATTAATGGATGGTTTCTCTGGTTACAACCAAATCAAGATTGCACCAGAAGACCAAGAGAAAATAGCTTTCACTTGCCCGTGGGGAACATATTGTTGGAATGTCATGCCTTTCGGCTTAAAGAATGCTAGAGCTACTTATCAAAGAGCTATGACTATGATCTTTCACGACATGATGCACACATTCATGGAAGATTATGTAGATGACATATTGGCAAAATCACACACCAGAGAAGGACACTTGGAGATACTGTCAAAAATATTTACCAGATTGGAGAAATTCAAAGTTTGCCTAAACCCTAAGAAATGTGTTTTTGGGGTCACATCCGGAAAGCTGCTAGGATATATTGTTTCAGAAAAGGGAATTGAAGTAGATCCTGCTAAAGTTTGAGCAATCATGGAGATGCCTCCCCCAAAGAACATCAGTCAATTAAGATCATTACAAGGACGACTTCAGTCTATCAGAAGATTCATTGCACAATTGGCTAACAAAAGTCTACCATTCACACATCTCCTACATAAGAATGTTCCTTTTAGATGGGATGACAAATGTGAAATGGCATTTCAACAAATCAAGCAGTACCTGATGAATCCACCAGTTCTTGTACCACCAAATCCAGACAAACCATTGATTTTGTATATTGCTGCAACCGAGACATCTTTGGGAGCATTATTAGTGCAAGAAGACCATGAAGGGAAAGAACGTGTAATCTATTACATTAGCAAAACACTGACAAGTCATGAGCTTAATTACACTTTCATTGAGAAGGCTTGTTTAGCAGTCGTCTTTGCTTCACAAAAATTCTGACATTACATGCTAACTCATACAATTAATCTTGTTTCAAAAATTGATCCACTCAAGTATCTACTAAGCAAAGCATCACTAACAGGGAGGTTAGCAAAATGGGTCATGATTTTGAGTGAGTTCGACATCCACTATGTTGATCGCAAAGCAATCAAAGGACAAGTTATTGCGGATCAACTAGCAGACGCTCCTCTCCTAACGGAGCACCCCTTACACATTGAGCTTCTAGATGCTGATGTTTTCACAGCATACTCTAAGCAGCTATGGTCCTTATACTTCGATGGTTCTTTTACTCAACATGGATCGGGGGCAGGCATTCTCTTCATCACCCCTCAAGGACATACCATTCCTCGGTCATATAGGCTAATGTTTCCATGCACCAATAACATAGCTGAATATGAAGCACTAATCACTGGACTGAAAATAGCATTAGAATGGAGGATCACCAAGCTACAAGTTTATGGTGACTCACAACTAGTTATTAATCAAATCAATGATGATTATCAGACTAAAGATGACAAGTTGTTGCCATACAAGAAGATAATTGATGACTTCAAAAAGTACTTTGTGGACATTCAGTTCACACAAATTCCAAGGATTGACAACAAAGCGGCTGATGCTATGGCCATGATCGCCTCATTGGTACAACTCCCAGAAAAATAGACTCGCTATGAATTTCTGGTGGAACAATTATTTACACCCGCCTATGACACGCCTGAAAGAAAAATTATCTGCCACTTGGTAGGATCCGATTCACCCTGGTATGGTAAGATTTATGCCTACCTAAAAGATGACATTTTACCACCTGACTTATATCTCACAACTAAAAACGTGAACTTCATCCGGGACAATCCTCTCGATATACCCTTATAGCCGAGCAATTTTATTCGCGTGGTCTTGATGGTACCTTACTTCGATGTCTTGAACGTGATGAATCTGACAAAGCATTACAAGAAGTTCATGGGGGCATCTGTGGTACTCATTCGAGTGGACTAACCTTATCTAAGAAATTGATTAGAATGGGCTACTACTGGCCTACAATGGAAAGGGAATCATTCAATTTTGTTAAAACATGCTCAAAATGTCAGATTCATGGGAATCTTATTCATGCTCCTGCACAAGAACTTCATTCGTTTACACCCACCTAGCCATTCTCTCAATGGGGGTTAGATCTAGTGGGAAAAATTCATCCTTCTTCTTCAAATGGGCATAAGTTCATCATCACAGCAACGGAATATTTCACTAAGTGGATTGAGGCAGTACCTCTCTCTAAAGTCACTGGAAAATAGATCTCATCCTTCATTCTCAACTACATTATTTGTCGATATGGTATTCCTAATGCCATTATTACAAATAATGGTCAACCTTTCAAAAATCAAGATGTTGATGAACTTTGTGAAAGATTCCATATTCAACACAGATATTCCATGCCTTACTATCCTCAAGGGAATGGCCAAGCAGAGGCCTCAAACAAGACTATACTAAAGATCTTTAAGAAGACTGCCAATGACTCAGTGAAGGATTATTGGTATGTCTAACCTTAATTCAGCCTTTGTGGGATTACAGAATCCAGTGTCCTGAACTTCACAGAGGACACCTTTGCCCCTCGCTTCATGGAGCGTGTCATATTGCCTTTAGAGGGTAGAAATACCTTCATTAAGAGTATCATCAAAGGTCTCATACCGTGATGAGGAATACAGAAGCTTCAATTCTTTAAAAGTTAGAACTTTTAGATGAAAAGAGACAGAAAGCAACAGACTATTGAAAGCCGTGACTAACGTGATGATGTCTCACAGCCTATAATCACAAAGTAAAGCCACGCATCTTTCGTGTGGGTGATTCAGTTCTGAAAGAGAAACCCACTCAATCAACAAGACAGAGAAAAGAAGGGAAAGTTTGAAACTAAATTATTAGGCCCCTATGTGGTTATTACAGCCTATGACCAGAGCTACGCCAAGTTATCAATGCCAGAAGGAGACCTATTTGATGAACCCATCAACAGTATACATCTTAAGAAGTACTATGTTTAAGTCAGAAAAAGTCCTAAGAAATCTAAAAACAGCAGAAAAAGTCTTGAAGAAATCCAAAAAACAGCAGAAAAAGTCCTTAAGAAATCCAAAAACAGTAGAAAAAGCCCTGAAGAAATCCAAAAAATAGCAGAAAAAGTCCTGAAAAAATCCAAAAATAGCAGAAAAAGCCCTGAAGAAATCCAAAAAATAGCAGAAAAAGTCCTGAAGAAATCCAAAAAATAGTAGAAAAAGTCCTGAAGAAATACAAAAAATATCAAAAGAGAATGTCATAGGGTGAAAACCTGGCAAACAGGCAGTCTATTGACAGCAAAATACAAAAAAATCAAAAGAGAATGTCATAGGGTGAAAACCTGGCAAACATGCAGTCTATTGACAGAAAAATACAAAAAAATCAAAAAGAAATCAGAAAAATGCAATAAACATAGATAGTGAAAATCTGGCAAACAGACGCTATCTGTACCTCTCCATTTATTAGTTCCTGTTTTTCACTTTGTCTTTTCAACGCTTCCCTTTTTCTGCATCTTTTTCACATCTTAGGGTCACTAATCGCATCATCCTTCCGCCATTTGCCTAGAGGGTTAAAACGTCTTACCATGGCTTGATCGTTTGTACATATTCCTTTCCGCAAGTTGTGTCAATAAACGGGGCAAAACTCAACTGGGGGCACTTAACTTTCAGAGCATACCAAAATAGCTAGACCATGACATAGGATCTGATCATGCAAACAAACAACAAACTCACGCAACAACTTTATCCGATCATGACACACTTTTCAGCAAGATATCATATCATTGTCTATTGGATGATCCAAATATCTGAATAATGTATGAAATAACAGTATTACATGTTTGACCAAAAGTTGTTTGATTTTCGATATCATTACTCCGAAGCACACTCAATGATGTACTGAACTAGAGTGGCAAGGAACGAGAATGATTTTTCTTTTGTCTGCTGTCTGGAGGTTAACAGTCAATCTGATGCAAATATGTCACAAGACATGATCACCAAAGCAATATCATCGATGACAGTTCCACATTTGCATCAGAAAGGTGGTTGATCTTTGTCTGTTTATGCAAGAAATGCTCAGGTCATCTCGGTTCAATTATACCTCGATGCTTGTGTTCGCTTGCTATATCAAAATAAATGAAAGTTGTACTCTAGTCATCATTGGCACTAATTTCCCCTCTAATTCTTGTACATACTTCCAACATTTCAAAACGCTCTATGATGATTCAAGAAGGCTTATAACTGGCTCAACAAACTGGTTAGTTTCATGTAGTTGCATATTCATTAGATCATTGTATATATCTACATATTGGATTCACATCAGTATTTTGCAAGGCTGAATGAATGCATTAACGGTTGTCCTATAGTTTTGAGTCTTTGTGGAGGACATTTGGACATTTGATTCATTGCATCCATTCAGGGTTCATTTATCATTTTATCATTGATTCTCATTTTATCATTCATTTTATTATATTTATCTTTATCATTCCCATATCATTTATTATTCATTATCATTCTCATTATCATTATCATCTCACATATCATTTCATGTATCATTATCATTTATCATTTTACCATTTATCATTTCATTATTTAATCATTGTTATCATCTCATATCATTTCATTATCATTATCATTTATCATTTTACCATTTATCATTCATCATTTAATCATTTTTAACATCTCATATCATTTCATTATCATTATCATTCATCATTTTACCATTTATCATCTCATATCATTTCATTATCATTATCATTTATCATTTTACCATTCGCATTTATCATTTTATCATCATTTCATTATCATCATATTACCATTTTACATATCATTTATCTTTTCATCATTATTCATACCACATTCATTATCTATCATATCATGATGCATTTCATACATGGAAAATTCAAAAAATTAACATCTCACATATATACATACATCATCACAAAATCATTGCATTCACATCATAATTACTACACCATCCTGCACCATAATGATTAGTCCGCAAAAATAATAACAACATATCACAATCCATCTCATATCATAAATGCATATAAATAATATCCATATCATATCACAAATGCATCCACAAAAACATCATCAGAAACATCGCCGCTGCATATCATCGCTCATCAAAATAATACAAATATCCAAATTTCCAATGAAGCTAACAAGGTCAAAACATCATACATAAGACATGATCAAACCTCAATATACATAATGAATCAAGCCCCAAATGGCTAACTGGTGGATGCCCCTGAAGGAGCTAGTCCGGAAGGAGGTGGCCTGCCACTCGTACCTGCATTAGGATCCCGTCGAGGACCTATAACCTCTCTGCCATGTGTCGATGTCCGGGATCGGGTCCTTGTCCTGCTGTGCGATCGGGGATATGGCTCTCGCCGCTCGAGAGGGCATAGCTCCTCGTAACGAACTCTATAGTGCTCGCCGTCTAAAGGCATCCCTCTCCGCTATCAACTGTGACACCTGGGAATCCAGGGCAGGTATCTGTGCTTGTGCATGTGCCTATACCTATGCCTGTGCCTGTGCCTGTGTCTGGGCCTGTGCAAGCTGTGCCTGTAACTGCACTATCATGCTCTGAGCCTGCACTAACTGACTCTGAAGTTGTGCCTGCTGCCCTTGAAAGGTCTACACCTGACCCTGCAAAGCATCTATCTATGCCTGCTGGGATGAAGATGTCACCCTAATCCCTATCTGAGGCCTAACACCAGATCTGGACCGCTGAGGAATCGGTACTCTGCCTAGGCTGTCTAGCCTCTGCTGCCTCTCCTCATCCCCATCATCTCCATCATCTTCATCATCTAAGCTGCTCTCCTCCTCCCCATCTCCACTCTCCTCACTCTCCTCTCCCTCCTCCTCCTCTCCTCCACCCATAGCCTGCTCCCCTCCACCCATAGCCTGCTCCCCACCGGCCACACCTCCCTGTATCCCTGCTCCTGGCTGTGGTGCTACTCTGATCGCTCGTGCCTCATCTGGCACTGTGAACAGTGGAAATGGATGTGTGAAAGTACTGGGCATAATCATCTGTCATCCCTGCATCTAATATCTCTGGCTTGTCCGCCCATACCTCGGGCTGTAATGAGGTGTACTCTGTATACGCTGCCTGGTATGGAATGCATGGCCCCCATCCTACATCCCCCTTATGCCACCCATAATGAGCAATGCCCTGGGGCATCCCCTGAGTGAATCCAAATTGCCTTAGAACACGTAGTGCCAAAAACCTCTAAATAATAAAGGGCGTCCGCCCTATCAGGTATCGTGGTCTGCACACAAACGACATCTCTAGGTGATCAGTCCCCCATGCCTCGCAGTCTGTGTAGGGCCTCCATATCACCGAATCCATATCATCCAAAACTCACCGCCAGTACTCTACCTTGCCCAGCCTCTGCTGGACAACTGCGCTAGAATAAGCATATACATACGGCCTCCCTGCTGGTCTCGCCCTAGTACAAAGTGGTCTCGTGATAGCGATGTGCTCCCATGCCCAGATCTGCAACAATGTAACTCCACTCGCCAGGCTGGTGGATCCTCTGTACACAATCCAATGTAGATCATGGTACATGTCTGCTAGAACACAGCTACCCCAGGAAAATCTCCGTGGTTGAGTGATCATCCACTCCAGCATCCTCCCCCAACCCATGGTGAATCCCTTGGACCGATGGTCTGGTCCAAAGAAACCTCCAACAAATGCTGCCAACACTGCAACCAGAGCCGGATACTTGCTGAAATCATCCCAATCTATCTAGTACCCATAAATACCAGGATCGCCACATATCCGCTGCAACGCCTCGGTCCCACCAATCTCCTTGTGGTTTATAACCACAAGGGCACCAACAATCGGAATCCCCAGAATCCGATACACGTCCTCAAGCGTCACACTCATCTCACCCGTCGGCAGGTGGAAGGTGTTATGCTCTGAATGCCATCTCTCGGCCAAGGCTATCAATAGCCCCCTGTTGGCCCGAATGCCTTGCAACATGGTCAACAGCGGCCCCAATCCACAGTCTGCTATCACCTGTACCTCTGCAGGAGTCAGCTCTCCTATCCGCTCCCAACATAAGGGGGACTGCTCTCTGATCTGGAGGCTTTTGAAAGCCTCCTATTTTGTTCATCCATCACAAACAAATTCATCAAATCAGACTCATATCACATAACATATCAATGACCTATATCAGGTGTTACATCAATCTATCAGCATGTCCAATCAATCTACTCTATCATCATTTACTATTTGTTTTTCTTTTCAGGAAAGCAAATTTATCAACACACATATCATTTTCTGTTTGTATTTCAATCATGAATGTAAATTTTTATCTTCATTTTACTATTTGTTTTCTATCGCAGAAAGCAAATTTATCAAAATATCTACTCTTTGTTTTTCAATCACGAGAAGCAAAGTTATCAAATTCAAATCACTCAATCAATCATTCAATCTACTCTTTTTTGTTCGTCACAAAGTTATCAGCTATCTACTCTTTGTTTTCTATTTTGAAAGCAACGTTATCAATTCTCTATCAGATTTTCTATCCTATCAACATGATGATTCTACAATTTATCTATCTATTGACTAAGGAAGCAATTTTAATCATCATTTTGTGTCACACAGGCATTCTGGGGAAATTTTCCTAAATGCACAATTATGTCGCTCATATGCGCTAAACACCCATATGCGCTAAAGTTTTTCTCAATGGCGCTACACTGTTTCCTAGATGCGCAAAAACCCCGTATGCGCGACTCTGTATCTCGGATGCTCTACTCTAACTACCTGATGCGCAACTCTAACATTTTTGGACTAAACCCTAAATGCACAGTTCTGTGCCCTAGATGCGCTAAATCTCCTGCCTAGCCAATTTCACCCTGTATGTGCAACTCTATCTATCGTATGCGCTAAACGATCAGTTTTTAACTTGTTCCTAGATGCGCTACGGAAATTCCTAAATGTGCTAAAACATTTGTCGAATGCGCTAAAACTATTCCTAAATGCACTAAAACATGCGAAAAAGTTGCAAACTGATTTAAAAACAATTCAAAATCAATCTAAACTACAAAATTTGACAACATAGAGGGTTCGAATCACTCACCGGTGGTCCATACGCCGCTGGTCTCTGATATCGTCGCGCTCGCTCGAACCTATGTCTGTGCACGGGGATCACCATCTCGCCAAGTCACTCTCAGAGCTCAAATTTTACTGTAGCAGCAGGGTGAAAATGACACTTCATTTTACCCCTTTTACCTTATAAGGGTCTTTTTTAGGATGGGCATTAATGGCATTTTCCATTTTATTTTATTTTTTTATCCTCTTTTTCACTGGGGCATCGGACACATCATCTATCAGGAGCTAAATCACTGTTCCTCTATCACTATCAATTTCTTCTTCCGTGATTTATCTCCCGAGGGGGCATCATCATCAATATCAAAAACCAGAAACATATCAGGGGCAAATTTTTATTTTTCTTTGAAGCAATGCGTTTCACACATCACTTCAAAGAGGGGCAAAATATATACGCATAAAAATGGTCATGTCTATAATCCTGACAATTAATTAAATATTTATTATTTAATTAATTTTTCTAAAGTTCTCTACATATGATTAAATTTAATTAATTTAATTATATTGTTCATTCATCTTATTTCTCTTCCATAATTAAATAAATTTATTTTATTTAATTATTTTCATATGTCCACTTAATTATTTAAATAAATACATTCTATTTATTTAAATTAATTATCACTATTTGAATTTAATTAAATCTTTTGATTTAATTAAGTTTAAATATCTCTCTTTCTTCTATTTTAAATTCTTCTTCTAATTAATTAAATGTTTCATTTAATTAATTTCATAAAAGTGATTTAATTAAATAGATCT
The DNA here is from genome assembly GCA_007258455.2 of Sequoia sempervirens. Taxonomy (NCBI): domain Eukaryota; kingdom Viridiplantae; phylum Streptophyta; class Pinopsida; order Cupressales; family Cupressaceae; genus Sequoia; species Sequoia sempervirens. Next base: position 1,452 of record VDFB02026339.1, on the reverse strand, counting down.
TATTTAATTAAAAATATCTTATGATTTCTTTCTAAATTCAAAATTAGGTATTTTAACCTAATTGTGCAATCTTCTCATATCATAATTAAATATTTTAATTATGAGATATTCTACTTTTTTCAATAAAACTGATTAAAGCTCTTTTCTCACCACAAGTTTTCTTCTGCTTTTAAAAGTTTAATTAAATATTTTATTTAATTAAGAAAAGCTGAATGTCCTCCACAAATAAATAATTGAATTTTTAAATTCATTTATTTATCAGCTTTAAATCTTTCTTTTATTCTTTTGAAGAAAGATGATTTCTTATCTTTATCTTCTTCTTTTTCCTTTCATAATAAAAAATAGAAAATATGTTTCTATGTTCTTCTATCTTCTCCTTCAGCCATCTTTCTTCAACCGCTTGATCCCCAGAATTATCACAACCGTCAATTGAGAAAGCCGATCAGAATCATTCAGAAAGCCCTATAAATACCTGTGTGAATCCAAACATTGGTAATAGGAAATTAAGTAGAATTTATGCATTTAATTCATTTAGTATTCATTTATCATAGCATCTTGTTTATTTCAAGTTTCTTAGCTAAAATCAACATCATAGCTTAATCATGCATTCATATCATAGCAAAATCTCATTCTTTAGGAAGACAGCTTGTTGAGCCTAGCCACTAATCTGAGAACACAAGGCTGGAATCTACAAAAACACTAAAGATAGAGGACGATAGGACGACAACGGGAATAGGATACTGAGTTTGCACATCTCTATTCCTTTTATATTTCTGTTTTTGTTATAATGTTCTATTGGTGTGTTTGAACTGGTTCTAATTCATTTATGCCCTTAATTTTCACACACACAAGGCTCATTTGCCAGATTTCACCATGGTACTTATCCAAAGTGCCTATTTGACAGGTTTTCACTATTGGATGAATTATTTCTCTTTACTTATTTTGTCATTTTTCTATTTTTTTGCTACCGCCAAGATGCCTATTTGTTAGGTTTTCCTCAAGGAAACTTTTTATTATTATTTTTTGTATTTTATGGTATTCAGCTCGATTTCCTAATGCTATGCATAGAATTTTTGGAGATGCAAACTATTGATAGGCTCTTTCAGTTGTTCACCATTTGGAGTAGGTAGTTGATACAATCCAAAACCAAAAGAAGATACGATGATGTAAGGACCTAACTAGTTTGGTTCAAACTTGCCCAACTTTTCCCTATCAGTTTGGTTCTTAGGGTTTTGCGTGAAGACTATGTCACCAATGTCAAACTTCTTGACCATGAATTTCTTATTGTAACTACTACAAAGATAGTTTTGATATGCTTGTAGATGGTTTAGAGAAATTTTCATTCTTTCTTCTAACATTTCTAGCTAATGTAGGTGCGACTATCTATACTCTTCATCATCAGTTAGACCCTTCAGAGAGACTCATAAAGAAGGAATTTCAACCTCTATGGGA
>VDFB02026338.1:0-22704 GCA_007258455.2 Sequoia sempervirens | reverse complement strand
AGAGGTCCCTCTAATCCTTTGGGTTGTGGTATTCGGAGGAAGCATGGAAGAGGTAGAAGGTGAGTTATTCTTTTCTCAAAACCTTTGGTTGTGAAGCATTTGCACATGTAGATTTTGAAAATAGAACCAAGCTTGATGCAAAATAAAAGAAAATATGTATTTGTTGGATATGGCATTGATGAATTTGGTTATAGGCTTTGGGATTTTGAAAATCATAAAATTGTGAGAAGCGAGGGATGTCATATTCAATGAAAAGTGTTGTACAAAGATGCATTTGCTGGCATGGGAAAGAAAGAAAAGATTATGTAGTGTTGGATGATATTCCCAAAGGTGATGTTTTTGAGAGTGGTTCCTCATGCTGGGCAACAACAACAGCAACAAATACCACAAACTCCTGTTAGACGATCTTCAAGGGTAAGTAGACCTCCAGAAAGATTCTCTCCCTCTTTGTATACTATTCTGTTAACTGATGCTGGTGAACCAGAATATTATGATGAAGCTATGCAGGTGGATACCAAGGTTCGGTGGGAGCATGGAATGAAAGAAGAAATGGAATCCTTGCTGGAAAATCAGACTTGGGATTTATGCAAGTTTCTACTTGAGTAAAAGGCTTTTACCAAATAAATGGATTTATAGGCTGAAAGAAGAGGAGGATGAGTAGAAAATATTTAAAGCGGTTAGTTGTAAAGGAATTTGCACCGGAAAAAGTTATTATTTTGATGAAATTTTTTCTCATTGTTAAAATGACTTCTATTAGTATTGTTTTAAGTATTGTGGCTGCTGAATATTTGCATTAGAATAGCTTGATGTTAAAACAACCTTTCTCCATGGTGATTTGGAAGAGGAAATATATATGGAATAGCCACAAGGATTTGAGGTCAAAGGTAAGGAGAAACTAGTGTGCAGATTGAAGAAAAGTTTATATGGCTTGAAGCAAGCACCTTGACAATGGTATTTGAAATTTGACAGTTTTATGGCTGAGCAAGGCTACAACAGATGTAATTATGACCATTGTGTTTATTTTAAGAGGTTGGATAATGACAGGTACATTATTTTATGCTTATATGTTGATGACATGCTTGTAGCAAGGTCTAACATGGATCACATAGGTGACTTAAAACAACAGTTAGCAAAATCATTTGCTATGAAGGATTTGGGGGCAGCAAAACAAATCCTTGGTATGAAAAATTGTAGAGATAGGAAAAATAGAAAATTTTTTATCTCGGGCTAATTATGTTGAAAAGGTGTTGCAGAGATTTCATATGGAGAATGCAAAAGGCATCAGCACACCTTTGCCTAGTCATGTTAAATTGAGTAAGGATATGTGTCCAAAGACACAAGAGGAGGAAGAAAAAATGTCCAAGGTACCATATGCTTCAGCTGTAGGCAGTTTAATGTACGCCATGGTATGTACTAGACCAGATATTGCACATGCCGTAGGAGTTGTTAGCAGGTATTTGAGTCATCCTAGAGTTGAGCATTGGAATGCAGTAAAATAGATTCTCAGGTATTTGAGAGGTACATCCAATAAGTGTTTATGTTTTGGGGGCTCTAATACTGATTTAAAAGGCTATGTTGACTCAGATTTGGCAGGGGATATCGATACCAGGCGAAGTACCACAGGTTATGTCTTTACAGTTGGTGGGACAGCAGTGAGTTGGATTTCTTGATTGTAAAAGGTGGTTGCTTTATCCACCACAGAGGCAGAGTATATTGCTGCAACAGAGGCAGCAAAGGAGATGATATGGCTGCAACTTTTCATGGATGAGTTGGGAAAACAACAAGATGGAAATTACTTATTTATAGACAGTCAGAGTGCTATACATCTTGTAAATAATTCTGCCTTGCATTCTAAAACAAAACACATATAATTGAGATATCATTTCATTCGGTCGGTGTTGGAAGATGGACATGTCAAGCTGGCCAAGATTTATACAGATGTCAATCCAGCGGATATGTTTACGAAGGCGGTGCCAAGGGAGAAGTTGAGCTCCTCTTCAGCTTCGGTTGGCCTTCAAGGTTGAATTCAAGTATAACAAAGCAGTAGGGTCCAAGGTCCTTATTTCCAGTGGGAGCTGTAAGTGCAGCGGTGTTGTCCAGGATCAGTCTCCAAGTGGGAGGTTGTGATGGTGTGGAGCCTGATCAGTCTCCAAGTGGGAGATTGTTGGTATGTGGTGACTGATCATGCTATATTGTATAGCCCATGGCAAGAAATTTTTTGCCATTTTTTTTTTTGCGGTCAGCTTAAAAGAAAAATCTCTGAAAAAGAAAGAAAACCGACTTTGTAAAACCCTAATTCTGGAAGCTTCTAAAAGCTTGTTAAAAGGGGTTGGGATGGGGGTTACAATAGGTAGAAAAATGTGATTATTCACAAGATTGTAATAGGTTTTTCACTGGATAATAAAAGTATTGGATGGCTGCGGTTTGGTGGATGTAGCCCAGATTGGGTGAACCACATTAAATTCTCTGTGTTATGATTTATTCTGTGTATGTTTTAGTTTCTTTGTTTATTAATTAAATCTGCATTTAATTGTTAGATATCTGCCATCTCTAACCCTAACAGTGAGGACTCTTCTACTCAAGGAATTTTCCACCTTGTTGAGAGCTCCTTTCTTATGCTTGATATTGAAGGTGTATGCTTGCAAGTACTCCACCCATTTCATGTGTCTGTGGCTCAACTTCTCTTGTGAATTCAGGAAACTGAGTGCTTGGTTTTCTGAATACACTATGAATTCCTTAGGAAGCAGGTAGTGCCTCCACTTCCTTAGAGCTTGGACCAATGCATACATCTCAAGGTCATAAGAAGAATACTTCTTCTTGGCTTCACTTAACTTCTCTGAATGAAAAGCCACCAGTTTGCCCTCTTGACTGAGAACAGCTCCAATAGCCACATTGCTTGCATCACACTCAATGGTGAATAGCTTCTCAAATCTTGGTAACACCAAAACAGGTTGGGTAGCTATCTTTTCCTTCAACAACTCAAATTTTTTTTTAGCTTGCTCATTCCACACAAACTTAGTCTTCATTCCTCCTTTTATGGTATCCAACATAGGAACACAAATAGCACTAAGTTGTCTTATGAACTTCCTATAGTATTGAGCAAGATCATGGAAGCTTCTTACCTCTATTGCCATCTTTGGAGTAGGCCAATTGAGGATGGCTTCCACTTTACTACTGTCCATCTTCAAGTTGCCATGTGATAGCACAAATCCAAGGTACACCAGCTCTATTTTGATGAACTCACACTTTTCCAAATTGATCATCAATCTCTCTTCTTGTAGCCTCTTGAAAATCAACTCTATCTATTGGAGGTGCTCTTCTCTTGTTTTGCTATAGATCAGTATATCATCAAGATACAATATTACAAATTTTCCAATGTAGTCTTTGAGAATTTCATTCATGAGTCTCATGAATGTGGAGGGGGAATTAGACAATCCAAATGGCATAACTAGCCACTCATAGAGACCGTCATTGGTTTTGAAAGCTATTTTCCACTCATCTCCCTCATGTATCCTAATTTGGTGATAACCACTCTTTAAATCTATCTTGGTATAGTACCTAGCTTCACCTAGACAATCCATGAGATCTTCAATCCTAGGGATAGGGAACCTATACCTGATGGTTATCTTATTTATGGCCCTGGAATCAGTGCAAAGCCTCCATTATCCTCCCTTTTTAGGTGCTAAGACAATGGGTACTGCACATGGACTAATTCTTTTCCTAATGAGACCTTGGTTTAGAAGTTCTTGAATCTGCCTAGCTATTTCCTCATTTTGTTGAGGTGTCATCTTGTAAGCTGCTTTGTTTGGTAGGGTAGCTCCTGGTATCAAGTCTATCCTATGACTTATGGCTCTCTTAGGGGGTAATGTTGCTGGTTGAACACTACTTACAATGCCTTCATAGGTCTGCAACAATTTATGTATCTCCTTAGGTAGCTCTTGTTTTTCAGCTGCTTTCTCTTTGCTCACCTCCCTTGGCTTTATCATCACTGCATAACCAACTCCTTCTCCTTCTTCTAAGGATTCTAGGAACTCTTTTTCTCCAACCATGAGTAGGACCTACTGACTGCACCTTTGTATCTTCTAGCAAAAACTGAATTTTGAAGGTTACCCTATCTTTCTTGAAAGTATAATAGTTCTTTGTTCCATCATGCACAGCTTGGCAATCAAATTTCCATGGTCTACCTAGGAGCAAATGACATGCATCCATAGGTAACACTTCACACAAGACTTTGTCCTTGTACCTACCAATTAAGAACTCCAACCATGATTGTTCATTCACCAAGACATGCTGAGCTTTATTGAGCCATGTGACCTTGTAAGGATTGTTGTGGGGTATCCTTGTCAACTTCAGCTTGCTAACTGTCTCCTCTGACACAATGTTGTCAGTAGACCCTGAGTCAATGATGACTTTACACACTTTCCCCATCATCTTACACTTTATCCTAAACAGGGACCTTCTTTGGCTTGGTTCTTCTTTCACCAGCTCCTTGATCAAAGTTCTCCTCATCACGAGGTTCTCACCTTCCTCTGAATTCAATGGTACTTCATGATGTTTATCTGCTGCAGCTGTCTCATCTTGAACCAGGTTAGTTCTCTAATCACCTCCATGAGAAGTACTACCTTTCTCCGGACATCTATAGGCCGGGTGTCCCAATTGATTGCAGTGGTAACATTTCATGTTGGTGAAGTAGTTACCTCTTTCTTGTCCACCACTTCTTCCTCTGGAGCTAGAGCCTCTTCCTCTACCACCTCTACTAGAGCTTCCTTCTTGCTGCTTAGAGTATCTGACTTCTCCTTGGGCCCTTGGTTCTGAACTCCTTCCACCATAACCACCTCTTTGTCCTCTGTTGTCTTTCCCTTTACCTCTACTTTTGGAGTTTTTCTCTTGCTTCTTTTTTCCTTTCTCCTCTACCTTTAAGGCCATTTGATAGCATTGGCAGATGGTTTTGAAGTTCACTAGGCTCATGTCTTCTTGGATAGACCACTTAAGCCCATTCAAATACCTTCCTAGCTTGATGCTTTCATCTTCAACCACCTTTGATTTGAGGCACAATTTTTGAAACTCCTCGGTGTATGTTTGGACATCTATGTCTTTTTGCCTAAGATTGTGTCTTCTCCTATGCAACTGAACTTCATAGTCATCAGGTAGATAGGTCTGCCTTATTTTAGTTACCATTCCTCTCCATGTAACTATGGGACCTTTGCCTTCTTTCTCACTTTCAGCTTGTACAAATTTCCACCATGTGAGAGTTGCACCTCTCAACCTTGACTTGGCCACCTTTACCTTTTGGGCCTCTGTTATACCATCACATTCAAAGTGATTTTCAATACTCTCAATCCAGTCCACAACTGAATCAGGGTCCATTTGTCCACTGAATAGTGGCACTCCTTCCAAAGCTTTGCCACTTAAGGCCTGCAATGCCTTCAAGAAGGGTTCTTCAGCAAGAACAGGGTCAGGTTTTGGAGCTTCCTCCTCCAAGTCCTCTTCTTTTTCCTTTTCTTCTTGCTCTTCCTTCTGTTCTATCTTATCCTTCACTTTGTCTGTTGTTTCTTGGACTTCATCCAAGAGCTTCTCCATTCGAGATAACCTTTCTCTTAGCCTCCGGTTATCCTCCTCTTACTCTTCTACGTTTTTAGCTAACTCAGCATTAGTCACCATGGTTCTTTCTTCCTCTGGTGTGTTCTCTCCTACTAACTCAGTGGGCTGCAACATCAATCACAAGCCTTGATCAAACGTTGCTCTAATACCAATATGGTGTATGGTGGACCAAAGGTTGCTTGCACAATCTCCTAGAAGACCTTTTCACTGTCTCCTTCCTAGAACCTGATACCAATGGGTTCTTGTTGAGCTTGGATGATTAACCAAGTCCTACTCTAACTCTTCTCCAAGAGTTTTCCACTTGTGCTTTACCTTTGAAGACCAACACCTCTTTTGGAACTGGTATACTCTCTCTTGGACTTAGAAGAATCTAAGTGCCAACTTCATCATCAAACTTGAACTGCTTGTAGGGAAGCTAGAGGTACTGCCAACATGCCTTTCATATCCAATTAGATCCATTTAGGATGATATTCAATCTTCACACTACCCAATTTCAAGAATTTGCTTTGGTGAGGCCTAATTCCTAGTAGCCCTTACCAGTCACTTTTCTTCCTTTCTTGCTTAAACTTGTCAAACAACCTATCAAATAAACTTCACTTCAAGACACCCTTTTTGGGCCTTTAAATGTTTCATAGGGTGTCAGACCCCTGTCCCCTCTGTATAGTGGATTCCTACAATCAAGGGTAGAAAGGACTATTAGGCCTAATTCTTAGGGTTTCAATGTTCTCCTGCTAATTTCTCACATACATGGATTGGTCAAGTCTCAATCCTTCTAGTTTCCTTGTGTTAGGTCATGTCCCACTTGGAACTGTACTTTTTCTGTATAGTACTTCTTTCCCTGCCTAAGTTCTTCACTTTTCTCAATCAAACTCCTAACCAGACTGTCCTAGCTCGCCTAGGGTTTGAGTTTAAAAATACTTGCTTGGTTCTTTGGGATTCCTACTGCTAAATATTCATAGTTGTTTGGATCCCCTTCCATATTCAACCAACCTTAGGAAGATCCCGTGGTCAGTGTTTATGGGGGAGCCATTCTAAGTCTAACTGCTCAAAATAGAGAAAACAAACCCTCTACAATCTAATTTAAAAATTCAAAACAACAAATCTACTCTAAGCAACCTGAATGCAAAATGAAATTCACTCTATAAACTATCCTATGAACACATATATTGTGCTAAATCAGTATTTACAATGCCTTTGATACCACTGTTTCTCAAAGTACTCAGGAAAACACAAAATTATGCAATCCTTTCTTCTATTCCACACAACAAAACTTGATTACAACAAAAACTGGCTGCTTTCTACAAGCCACACACCTACATAGATGCCTTTTCCATCTTTTAAGGGAAGTTGATCGATCCCATACTCTTGATTTTTAGGGAATCCAATCCAACTAAGTTGCATGCAACCTAACAATGTTGTCATGCAACTTTGCAACATTCTTGCAACTTTGCCATCATCCTACATCTTAGGACCTTAATCTCCTTGATTCTGAGCCAAAAACTCCCCTAACCGCCTCTTGGCATCTTCTAACAACTTAGATGTGATTTGCACACATTTAATGCTTTACATTCTAACATAAGTTGTCTAAGGCTAATTAAAGCAACATTTAACATCAATGATTAACTAAGGTGACTTTAGTCCTAGTGACTAACTCACCACACAAAAACAAGACCTTCTAAGGTCCAAATTAAACACACTAATACCCTGACTTGGCTAAGATCAGGTACAAGCCAAAATTGATGACAAACAAAATGGAGGTTAGCCTAGGTGCCCCTGCACCAGTTACTGTGTACAAAACCCTTCAAATTTAACTGTCCTACTACCAATTAGGGCTAATTGCTTGAATGGGCTAGGTAGCAACTAGGGTTTTCAACTTCAAGCACTAATTCTTCACTCCAATGCCTCAAACATTTCATAAATGATCTATACCATCAATTTCCATCAATTAAAACAATCTCCCAAAAGCTTTTCAACAAACCCTAAGCCTAGAGTTCCCAAGCCTAATACATGAAGATATTACATTAGGGAATCAATTTGCACATTCCAAACAACTTCCCCTACACCTGAAAGTTTGTGAAAACAAATAAAATTCCTACCTCTTCCATTCCACCAAGTTTCAAAAGTTTTCACCAAGTGGAATGAAACTTATTACATTTTTCAATCACTAGCAACCCTAACCAAGGTTTCAACTAGTTTGGATTAAAATGCCTCTAACTTGAACAAATATTAATGAATTTGAATAAAATTAAATTCATTGGAAAGAATAATCACTACTCTAAGAATCCCAATTGGTTTCAAGCCATGATCAGATCACACAAATTTTTACAACCAACTGTAGCAACAAAATTGTGTTCTAAAATGCAGAAAATAGAATTTTTGTATTGATTCAATCTCCATAAACAACATCCAAACTCAATTCCAACCACACGAGGCATTCTTAAATAATTTCCCATAATTCCCCAATTGTTCCCAACTACTTTTGAAACTAAAACTAACAAATCACCATGCTAATCACTTTTTGCAAGAAAATGCAAAAGTTGCATTGACAACATTTAAGCAACTTGACAACATTTTGCACCTATCCCCTAAATCACTTATAATGACTCATGACCATCTAATGTAAGTAGGGGAGGTCCTACAATCACAATCAACACAAAACCAACAACCTTGAAATTACAAATCTCAAAACTCTTCACTTTTCTCCAAATCAACCCAATTCCTTGTAGCATAGCCAACCCACTCAATTGGGTATATCTTCCTTTTGAGATCTATACCTAAACCTATACTAATTTAGGGACCCATTAAGCTATCCATTATCACACCAAAAGATCTCAGATGGTTCTTTAGATCAAATCCCTCAAACTAAGTCTTTTCTCTTGCTACCAAGGGAAAATTAGCCCTATTTTCAAAAGGAATTATCCTATAAACTTATCAAAAGCCCAATATTTCAATGGGGCAGAAATTATTATATGTCCAAACCCCAAAATCCACAATTGGTTTACTACTGTATGACTTGCAAACACCCAAAACCACAAACCCTCATTTCTAGGCTATTTACTAGGGTTTTATTGAAAAAATTACTTCCAAACCTCTCCAGACTCTGCCACTTATTCCAACACCTTGTGTTCCACTCACACATGCTCAAAATTTCACAAAAATGCCTCCTCTAATAGTCCCTTATCAAATTCATGACTATAGCCACCAATTTCTCTCAAAATGACAATGAAACTACATAGGGCTTCATGCCCAATACACTTCTTGACCTCCCCTGCACCAAAAACACCTACACTCATCTATTTCTTAATGATGTAAACCCATTCTACAAGTCAAAGTTTCCATAGAAATTGTAATGGTCCAAGTTCACATTTTTAAAACTACAAACCCTTAAAATAGGGTATAAAACTAGTTATAAAGAAACTATTCAAAAAATTTCCTAGAATAATGTTAAGAGCTCAAATCAAGTGAAATGGATAGCCAACTCACACTACTTAAATAATTCAAAACATATTTAGATCAAATTCCCTTTGTACGGGCCGTACAGTCCATAAACTAAGAGGAAAAGACAAAATTTATAAAAAAACAGAGCTTTGTATTAGTGTTTCTTCTTTCTAATTTCAAGAACAACCTTTGATCGATGTTTCTCAACCCATATATAATATTTCCCTCTCATATAACTATCCAAATTATACAAACTACCTTTTGAAATGCTATGACCATTGAACTTCCTCTAAAATTTGGTTTCTTGCACTTTTAAAGCAACTTTACAACTTTGTGACAACTTTTCACTATTTTGTATTTTCTTGCAAACTAAACCCTCTAAATACCTATAGACCATAAAATAAGTCTAAGTACAAGTCACAAGTGCCACAAAAAGTGGAATGGGCCGAGTTCACATTTTAAAAACTACAAACCCTTAAAACAAGGTATAAAACCAGTTACAAAGAAACTAGTTGGTTTCAAGACTTCTGGATAAACTGTGTGCATTTTTTACATCAACGTTTCGGATCATACTCCATGATCCATCATCAGGATGAATGGCAGAAAGAGAGAATTGAAAGATGATAAGCAGACTTGGATATAAATAGGAATAGGAGAGGGGTGTGAGGGTGGGGAAACACAAAACCCAAAAAAGCTATTAAATATTAAAATAAAGAGGTCAAACAAGGTTAGAAAACACACCATCAAACCCAAGAGGAAAGATAAAGGAAAAATTCAACATATTATAAAGATCACAAAAGTGTAACAAGATGATGAAGGAAAGTGACTGGAGAAACTTAAGGAATCAAACCAAAAGAGTGAAAATAATATGTTAAATAGAAGACAATGGAAAGAGAAAAGAAGAAAACACATGAGAAATTCCACCTTCCTATCTCATTTCTCATGTGTTTTCTTCTTTTCTCTTTCTATTGTCTTCTATTTAACATATTATTTTCACTCTTTTGGTTTGATTCCTTAAGTTTCTCCAGTCACTTTCCTTCATCATCTTGTTACACTTTTGTGATCTTTATAATATGTTGAATTTTTCCTTTATCTTTCCTCTTGGGTTTGATGGTGTGTTTTCTAACCTTGTTTGACCTCTTTATTTTAATATTTAATAGCTTTTTTGGGTTTTGTGTTTCCCCACCCTCACACCCCTCTCCTATTCCTATTTATATCCAAGTCTGCTTATCATCTTTCAATTCTCTCTTTCTGCCATTCATCCTGATGATGGATCATGGAGTATGATCCGAAATGTTGATGTAAAAAATGCACACAGTTTATCCAGAAGTCTTGAAACCAACTATTATGGACTGTGAAAACAAAATGCTATTAATACAAAGAAACTATTCAAAAATTTTCCCAAAATAATGTTAAGAGATCAAATCAAGTGAAATGGATAGCCAACTCACACTACTTAAAGAATTAATTTTTTTTTTAGATCAACTTCCCTTTGTACGGGCTATACAGTCTTGAAACTAAGAAGAAAACATAGAATTTATAAAAAATAGAGCTTTATATTAATTTTTCTTCTTTCCAATTTCAAGAACTACCTTCCATCGATGTTTCTCAACCCATGTATGAAATGCTATGACCATTGATCTTCCTCTAAAATCTACTTTTTTGCACTTTTAAAGTTACTTTACCCCTTTGTGACAACTTTTCACTATTTTTGTATTTTCTTGCAAACTAAACTCTCTAGACACCTATATACCATCAAATAAGACTAATTAAAATAGTAAATGGTCTCATATACCTTATTTGAACAAAATATACCAAAATCTAATGCCTACTCTTCAATAACCCAAATTGACTAATTTTTTCAATGGTGCCCCTCCACCACCAACCCAAATAGACATGAAATGGTCATTCAAGACCTTATTACATGTTATTGACACAAAAAAAAACAAAACATCAAAATTTGACCCCCCTTGGAGGTATGACAACCTAGGTTTTCTTGGACCATACTCCTCGGACAAAGAAAACTCAAGTTCTACTTGAGGAAATACCTACAACTATGTGTCCATGCTTCAAAATATCATCTTCAATCATCCAAGATGCATCTTCCATTCAAATACCTCACCATTTGACCAAGTAATGGTAATAGACCTTCCTCCTAGTCTTATTAAGCTCCTTCTTGTCCAAGATGTACTCCAACTCTAAAGGTTGGCTTGGTGGAAGATCCCTGATCTAATCTTCATCTTGCACTGTTGAACCTACATTAGCACCTACAACAACATCCCCTTTATAAGGGTAAAGATAAGAAGAGAGGTAGTTCAATCTCATATGCATTCTACCCAAATTGCATGGCCCTAATTTCTCCATTTGTAACTTAGAGTACTATCCCTTAGGAAATATTTTCTTCCTCAAATGTGCCAAAACTAAGTCTCCAACCTTAAAATGAACCTCTCTCCTCTTTTGATTAGCATTTTTCTTGTATTTTTAAACATTATTTTGAAGATTCTCCTTAACCTATTAATGGACTTCTTGCATTTCCACAACAAATTGTTCACCTTTAACACTCCTCTCCATCCAACCAACATCTCTCAATTCAAATATACCCCTAGGCTGCATACCATAAACAATTTCAAAGGGATCTTACCTACACTCCTATTAATCAAATCATTGTATGCAAAGTCAACTTGAGGAAAAAATATATCCCATTGTGTTGCATGCTCCTTTTTTAGACATATTTGAATTTTTCCAAGTCTTTATTCACCACCTCAGTCTTCCCATAAGTTAGGGGGTGATAGGAAGAACTAAAGGTCAAATTTGTGCCAAGTTTCTTCCATAGAGTTCTCCAAAAATGATAAACAAATTTTCTATCCCTATAAGATACAATTCTAAGAGGTAAACCATGGATTCTTACCACTTATGTGAAGAAAATTCCTACAATGTATGAAGCATCATTAGTTCTTTTACAAGGTATAAAGTGTGCCATCTTTGAGAACCTATCCACAACAACATACACTGAATCAAAACCTCTTGGAGTTCTAGGAAACCCCATCACAACATCCATTCTTAATGATTCCCAAGGCCTATTAGGGATTGGAAGAGGTTGATATAACCCTACATTAGTTCTAGTTCCTTTATCCCTTTGTTTAACCAAGACACCTTGTAGGGAGTAGCATGAGGAATCCTTTGTAATTTCAAATTCTCAACCATTTCAAGAGAAACCAAATTATATGTACTACTAGAAGCAATCACTACTTTTCAACACTTACCCAAACACTTACATGTGGTTTTGAAAAGATACTTTCTTTGTGGAGGCTCCTATTGGCAACACAAGTGCAGACAACTGACAGGGGGGGTTGAATCAGTTGTCATATAAATTCAAACTTATTAAACTTATTAACCCTTATTCTTAGATCTTATTTATAACCATGAAATCATAAATCATCAACACATCAAAAACATGCATAACACCAAGATTTTTTTACGTGGAAACCCTATTAGGGTAAAAACCACAGTGGAGGCCATTCCACAAGATTATACCCTGTTAAAAGTATAAAGAATAAAATAGGAAATGCACATGCATTCAGGAACACTTCCTAGAGCTCACTACTCAAATACAACAAAGCTTAATACCCAAAGGAAGACACACTATCTTACATAAAGATTCATATTACATCCACGGGGATTTGAACTGACAAAATAGCATTTGCTAATGCCTGATTACAATTTCGATTAAGCATATGAACACTTCTTAACTTTTCTTCACTCTTCTTCACACTCTGCTCTACCTTCGAAATATTTAGAAAATTATTCATGCACACCATGCCATCAAATGGAATAAAAAATTTCTTATATATATTCGCAACAAGAAATTACATCGTTACATGTCGGCTTCAAAAAAATAATAGAATGATAACAAACTATCAGCCCAAATCAATAACAATTATTAATGTGAATCAACCAAGGTTAGCCACAACATAGTGAAGACCCAAAATAACATCCTCAAACATGAACCACCTTCAAAAACTATTCCTTGAAGATCCACAACATGCTACCATCAGCTTGTTGGTCATGAACATGAAAAACATGAACACACAAGAGAAAATTATCAATCACGAGCACAATGATCAATGCAGACATGCAATACAGATAGAGAATGATCTGAAACATCCAAAAACATCACAAATCACTAGAGAAGCATCCACATCAATTGATCTTAGTAGAATCACATTATCTTCATTTAGGAACACCAACTAAAGCAACAAAAAACTGTCAAAATATAAATCTTCATAAGCTGATCAAATCTTCATGCGAATCTCTAAAAATCAACATGGATAAACTAAATATACTCAACAAAAAACTCTTTAGTCCACAACCTTTGATCATCAATGTACTAAACTCACCAATATACTGAACTTCACTTCACCACTAACAACCTGCAACTCATTCAATTGCAATTTTCTCAATATCCTCGACATATACAACTTCTTATGACATTAAGGTCAATAGTGTTGACATAAATGACAACCACATATCATCAAAACAACAAAAACATCCAAAAATCTCCCCCTATGGCATTAATGGCAACACATGACGTGAAAAACACCATCAACACAATTTTCTCTTAGCACTTACTCCCTCTTAGGTTCTAACTCTTCTCTTCTCAACTCATGACTCTTCTCCCTAGATAATTCATAGTTTTTCACATGACTCTTCTCCCTCTTTGACATCAATGGCAAAGATACAAAAAAGATATGAACCACATATTTAAACATCTGAACATTTGACTACTCCCCCTGAGTAGCAACCACCACAACATCAATCCAGATCAAGATATGACTATGAAATGCATAGACTGATGCAAAGCAATGCATTTTAGTTCTAATTAGGAGGGGTAATCACCCCTTACTTCCCTCTAAGATACTCAAAAGTATCCTTAGGCAATGACCTGGTAAATATGTTTGTAATTTTTTCCTTAGTAGGCACATACTCCAATCTAACTTCCTTTTCACTCACCTTCTCTCTCAAAAATTGAAACTTGATAGATATATGCTTGGTCTTTGAATGCAACACCAAATTCTTAGAAATGTTAATTGCACTTGAATTATCACATAATATAGCAATAGGTTCATCATAGACAACTCTAATATCTTTCAACATCTACTTCATCCACAATACTTGAGTACAATTGTTAGCAATAACAATGTATTATTCCTCTGTAGGAGATAAAGAAATGGCATTTTGCTTCTTACTTAACCATGAAATTAGCTTCTTTCCCAGGAAAAATGCACCACCACTAGTACTTTTTATGTTATTCACATCTCTTGTCAAATCAACATCAGTAAAGGCACTCAAAGTAAGATCATCATCTTTAGGATACCACAGACCAAAATCAATTGTTCCCTTCAATTATCTGAAAATCCTTTTCACAGCAGTCACATGAGATTCCTTAGGATCAACTTGAAATCTTGCAACAATACATACAACATTCATGATATCAGGTCTAGTTTGAGTCAAATAAAGTAATCCACCATTCATTGATTTGTATCTGGTCTAATTTTCCTGTGGAGAATCATCATCTTGTGTTAACTTGCATCCGATCACCATGGGTGTACCAACTAGCTTTGAATCTTCCATACCAAATTTCTTCAACAATTCTTTCACATAGTTGGACTAAGATATAAAGATCCCTTTATCTAACTGAGAAATTTGCAATCCCAAAAAGAATTTCATCTCTCCAATCATTGATATCTCAAACTCACTTTTCATTTCATTAGAAAAATTCATGCACAAACCATCATCTCCTCCAAAAATGATATCATCAACAAAGAATTCCATAATCAAATCTTTATCATCATCAATCTTGAAATACATATTACTATCAACAATACCTTTGTTAAATACAAGCTTCAAAAAATACTTGTCCAATTTGGCATACCATACTCTAGGGGCTTGCTTAAGTCCATACAAATATTTCATTAACCAACAAACCATGTCTCCTTGATCATTCAATTGAAATCCATTAGGTTGCTAAACATACACTTCCTCCAATTCACCATTTAGAAATGTTGACTTGACATCCATCTGATAAACCTTGAATTTTTTGTATGCATCATAAGCAAGAAACAGTCTCACAGCTTCAATCCTAGCAATAGGGGCAAAATTTTCTTCAAATTCAATTCCTTCCATTTGAGAATATCCTTTACACACTAGTCTTGCTTTGTTTCTAACAACTTCACCTTGCTCATTCAGTTTGTTTCTAAAGACCCATTTAGTTCCAATTACATTTTTATCCTTAGGTATAGGAAGAAGAATCCATGTATCATTCTTTTCAATCTAAAATAGCTCTTCTTTCATTGCTTCAACCCAATGTTCATCTTTGCATGCTTCATTCACACTATTAGGCTCAGTATTTGAAATCAAGCAATACTCTTCTACAATATTTCTCCTAGTCTGAACACCTTTTTTCTTATCACCAATAATCTAATTTTTTGAATGATTTAATCATACATACCTTGGAGTCTTAAGATGTTCTTGAAATTCAAGCTCTTGTGATCTCTCTTCTACACTTTCACTAGTTTTTCCTTCCTCTTGATTTTCCTAATTCACCAGAATGATTTAAACATGATTTGAAGTCTGTACTTTCTTTCCTTTATCTATATCGTCATTCTAATCATTTGAATCATATCCACAGGTTTTGGATGGTCATGTTATGTCTTCATCGGCCTTTACATTTTCACTTTCAACCATTTTCCTCAATCTCTTATTATAGCACTAGTAGACCTTGCTTTTAGTTACCAAGAAAGATTCCTTCATCATTCCTAGCATCAAAATTTCCTTTATCTTTATCTCTTTTGATAAATCATTTACTCCCAAATATTTTGAAGTACCTAACATTAGGCTTTTGACCAAACCATAACTCAAAAGGAGTCTTACTAGTATCACCTTTGACTTGTACCTAGTTGAGAGTGTAAACACCAATACTCATAGCTTCTCTCCAATAGATATGAGGAACATTTCCTTCCAGCATCATAGTCCTAGCAGCATCTTGAATTGTCATGTTCTTCCTTTCCACAACTCCATTTTGCTGAGGGTTCTATGGTGCAGAAAATTGTCTCTTTATTCCATGTTCTTCACATAAAGAATTAAACTCATTGGAAGTGAATTCACCACCTCTATCTAATCTTAGACATTTAATATTCAGACATGTCTCTGTCTCAACCATAGCCTTAAAGATCTTGAACTTCTCTAGAGTTTTATATTTTTCCCTTAAGAAGGTAACCCACATCATTCTAGAATAATCATCAATGAGTAACATGAAATACTTGTATCCTTGTCAATTTTTTACTCTATAAGGACCACACAAATCAGTATGCACAAGCTCCAACACTTCATTTGAACAATGTTGTTTGCTCTGAAATGAAATTATAGTTTGCTTCCCTAACTAACATTCCTTGCATATGGTATTAGTAGGTTTCATAAACTTAGGAAGATCTCTCATAGCCTTAGTAGAACTTATCTTGACAATATTATCAAAGTTAACATGACACATTCTCCTATGCCACAACCAAATTTCATCAACTTGATCAATCAAACAAATTTTACTAGCAATACTCAAGTGAAAGATACTACCTTTTGTTTTGGTACCTAATGCAATCACATTTCTAGAACTCCCCAATATTCTCCACTTTCTATTCTTGAATTGAAGATTGTATCCCTTATCTACCATCTTTCCAACACTTAAAATATTATGCTTCAGACCTTCCACATATAGGACATCATCAGTATTATTCATACTATCAAGAGAAATGCATCCTCTGCCACAAATCACACCAGCTTTGTCATCACCAAATATTACAACACCACCATCATACTTTTCCAAGCTCAAAAACTTACTTTGATCACCTATCATGTGATGATAGCATCAACTATCAATTAACCATTCATCTTTCTCTTCAACTCAAGCAACTTGGGCTTTCTCCACATTTGTACAAATAGAAGATTCAGTAGACACAAGATTATTTTCCTTGATAGCAATAAATACCCATTTATCCTAACTTGCATTCCCTTTATTAGATTAATCATCTATCACTCCTTCATCAACAGTTTAATAACATTTTCTTTGAAACCTAGACTTGTTAGGTCTTGACTTAGGCACTCTTTCCAGACACCTTGATGCAAAATGACCTATCTTATTGCAAGAAAAAATTTAATACACAACTTTCCTTTATACTTACCTTCTCCTCTGGCTTCTCTTTTGAAAATAAGTGCTTCAAGCTCATCCAGTTCTCTTTCTTCCTCTTCAATGTTTCTCATTTCCTCTTCATACTTGAATACCTTTCTAGAAGAACTTTCTCCCAAATCATATCTTTGTTTATCTCTTTTGAAACTAGTAGCCTTGAATGTATATTCTACCTTAGGAAGGGCATCACCAAATTCACTCAACTCAAAATTAGTAAGGTTACCAATAAACATATCTTTGGTAACATTTGTTACATTCCAAAGCTCCTCAATAGTTGTAGCATTGACCTTGTATGTAGTCGACAAGGATCTAAGCACTATAGCAACAATCTCTAATTTTGACAACTATCCACCAATAGATCTAATACCACACAAAAGTTCATTCACTCTTTCCCTGAAAGTAGTAATGTTCTCATTATCACCCATTCTCAACATTTCATATTTCCCTTTCAGACTTTGTATCTTAGCAATATTCACATTAGCATCACCTTCATACAAAGTTTCCAATTTTTTCTAGATCTCATAAGAAATCTCCAGATCCATAACATTTTTCATCTTAGAATCAATTAAAGCACTCAACAATGCTTCCTTAGCCCTGATATTGTATTCAACATCCCTAATCTTAGCAGTAGTAGTCAGACCATTTTATGGAATAACATACATATTACTTGTAATGCTCTAGTAGGGTTCACCAATGCATCTCAGATGACACTCCATTAGATTTTCCATAGAGAATAATTTGTTCCATCAAATATTGGGCTATCCTTCTTATATGTCACCATCCTAGATCACCTCAAGCTATTAAACTTCTTCCAAGGAACTTACTCTAATACTAAGTGTTGGCAACACAAGAGAAAACAACTGAAAGGGGGGGTGAATTAGTTGTCATAGAAATTCAAAATTATTAAAATTATTAACCCTTATTCTCAGGCCTGATTAATAACCATGAAAACATAAATCATCAACACATTAGAAACACACACATAACACCAAGATTCTTTTTACATGGAAACCCTGTTAGGGGAAAAACCACGATGGAAGTCAGTCCACAAGATTATACCATGTTAAAAGTATAATGAATAAAATAGGGAATGCACATGCATTTAGGAACACTACCTAGAGATCACTACTCAAATACAACAAGGCTTACTACCCAAAGGAAGACACAATTTCTTATAGAAAGATTTGGATTACATCCGCACTGATTTGAACTGACAAAATAGCATTTTCTAATGCCTGATTATAGTTCTGGTTAAGCACATGAACACTGCTTCACTCTTCTTCACTCTTCTTCACACTCTTATTTAAATTCAAAATATTTAGAACATTATTTGCACACACCATTCCATCAAATGGAATAAAAAATTGCTTATATATATATGCAACAAGAAATTATATCGTTACATGTTATCTTCAACAAAATAATAAAATGATAACAAATTATCAGCCCAAATCAATAAAAATTATTAATGTGAATCAACCAAGGTTAGCCACAACATAGTGAAGAACCAAAATAACATCCTCAAACATGAACCAACTTAAAAAATTATTCCTCAAAGATCCACAACATGCTACCATCACCTTGTCAGCCATTAACATGAAAAACATAAACACGCAAGAGAAAATTACCAATCATGAGGACAACGATCAATGAGTAGGTGTAACATAGATAGAACATGATCTAGAAACATTCACAAAAATCATGAATCACCAAAGAAGCATCCACAACAACCAATCTTACTAGAATCACATTATCTTCATTCAGGAACACCAACTGAAGCAACAAAAAAATTGTCAGAATACAAATCTTCATAACTCGATCAAATCTTCATGTGGATCTCTGAAACTCAACATGGAAAAACTAAATATACAAAATAAAAAACCCTTTAGTCCATAGCCTTTGATCATCAACGTACTGAACTCACCAAAAAACTAAACTTCACTTCACCACTAACAACCTGCAAGTCATTCAATTACAATTTTCTGAATATCCTCAACATATACAGCTTCTTATGGCATTAAGGCCAATAGTGTTGAGATCAATGACAACCACAACATCCAACAACTCATTATCCATTGGAACTTTTATCAAGGTCCTTCTCACCATGAGCGACTCACCAACTTCTGGATTAACATTATGTGATGGAGATTTAACACTCTCATTGTCATCTCCTTGCACAATTTGATTTCTTCTTTCTCCTCCAACTGAAGACTAATTTCCAATGCATTACCATGCTTGATGGCCTGAAAATTTATTACACTTATAACATTTACGTATAAATCCACTTGATCCTCCTCTTTGACTTCCAAATCTTCCCTTGTTATTGAATCTCCTTTCTCTAAAACTACCCCTTGATTCAAAAAAATTCTCTTGAATATTGATTGATTCTTCAAGTGTTCTTTGGGACTACCCCTTGCCATAAAAAATCCCTCTTCATCTAGAGTTTTTCCCTCTACCCTTTCTTTTATTTTCTTGCATTCTTTTCAATTTATCCTCAGCCTTAATGGCCAATTGGTAACACTCCTCTACCATTCTTGGAGTGGTGAGGATCAATTCATCTTGAAGATTGCATCTCAGACTATTATTGTATCTTGCTAATTTCTATTCATAATCTTCTACATGGCCTTCCCTTATACTCAACTTGTAGAACTCCTTTGTATAGGCACTCACATCCATCTCTTTTTTCTTGAGATTTTGAAGCCTCTTGAACAACTTAATGGTGTAATCACTAGGAAGGAATTTTCCTTAACTTTAGCCACCATCCTATCCCAAGATGAGATTTTATAATTCCCCTTACTTATCCTTTCACTTTGTACATAATCCCACTAAAAAAAGGTGTGGCCCTTTAACTCTATCTTGGCCAACTTCACCCTTTGATCTTCTAGCACATCTTCATAGTCAAATTTGTTGTCCAATGCTCCTATCCAATCTAGGATTTATTCACTACCCATATTTCCTCCATAAATGGGTAAATCCATCTTGATCTTATGGCCATCTCCCTTGACTAATTTCAAGAGCATTGCCATCATCAAGTCATTAGGATCCATCTCTTCATTGGACCCTTCTTCACAATTGTTAGCACTCAAAAACACAAGAGAAATGCCTCAAGAGGTTGCCAATCTCTTGGTATGCTTCAAGGTAACAGACAAGGTCAAAAGATTTAGAACTTCTACTCTTCAGGTGCTGCTAAACCTAGGCGGGTGTACCTATATGAATGAAGTAGACTTAATGTGTTTGTCTCTCTTGAAATTTTTTTCCCACAATGGAAAATGTGAGTGGACAAATAAAACTAAATTTGGTATAAATTGTATAGCAATATTCAAAGCTAAATCCTAACATGTCCAGTTACTAGATGTAAAGAAAATGAATGAATCTAAATGGTGAAATGCAGAGACTAGTGCCTTATTGGGTATGCGGAGTCAAATGAAATAGAAATAGGAAACCTTTTTTGGAAAATTCTCAAATTGTTTGGCATATGTTTTGTTTATAACTTGTATAAACATGCAAGACTCTGACTACTAAGCTCTTCTTAATGATCCAGATGAATTTCCATGATTACTATGATCAACCAAAAGGATTTAATCTTTTCTTGAAAGAACCAATCAATTAACCACACAGATACAAGTGTGCACTGATAAATTGAACATAAACTTGTTATATCAATTTAAACAACCAGAAAGAATCAATCTTGGAGACAACTTAGTAATACTTTTAATAAGCACGACAGACAATTGACACTAGAAATGAGCCGCCACATCAACTGATTTTCATTGAAATCTTTATTTTGAAATCATACATCATAGTCTCTGATCTGAAACTTTTATTCTACTGTATCCATTTCTAATCTATCTACTGTATCTAATATCTAAAATCTGCTCTCATGTCATTTTACAATCGCAAATGAATATTTATACATTTGCATCTGAAAAGACATATCACTTGGAAATCACAAGTCGGCGAGCAATAGTATTCGGGTTTCATTTAACACGTGCGAAACACTCGCTAAGACATCTCATAGTCATGCCGATAGTCATCCATCAATACATCGCTATGATGTCTCCCCGTCACATCAACAATTAGAGTCTTTCCGATAGATATCCTTCATCATATGTGTTTCACTATGACATTCTGTTGTCGGGGAGATGTCCCATAGATCATATTTGTCACACCGAAAGTTGTCCCTCCATCTTATGTCGCTGAGACAATTCATAGTCGGGAGGAGGTTTCATAGAATACCTTATATCTCGTTGAGAAATCTCCTTAAGTTCACATTTTGTCGCTGTGACAATATCATTCTCACACCGATGCAACAAAATGTCGACATGACAAAACAAGTTGGAAAGACTGTATAACTTCACACCAAAAACCCTCGATATAATTCCTTTGCACTAGGTCTGAATTATTTCACATTATAGTCCATATCGACATGAGATTATCAAGGTCTCCCCAACCTATAATGCATTATTGTTAATATACATCTATTGTTGCCTATCGGTAAGACCTCAAGGATGTCACAACGATCTAAATTTACCTACAAGAACCTATCGACATGACATTTTCATTGTCTCGGTGACTCAAAAGGATTATTTTCGGCCAGACAAAGACTTCGGGGTGAGGTCTTACCAATTGCATTATGTCTCAGTGACTAGCACATAGCACAATGTATCGGCAAGAGTTATGTCTTCGGTATGTGGTCTCACCGACCATGTGCATGTGGACATACTTCAGCCAAACAAGTGCTATTCGACATGTGGTCTTGGCGAGATCTTATTGTCTCACCGACCGGTGATAGAAGGAGCATGTCGGGGAGAGATTTTTCTTTGGGGTGAAGTCTCGGTGAACTCTTATTGTCTCACCGACTAGCATGGAATGAACAAATACTTTGGCAAGAGTTATGTCTTCAAAGTATGGTCTAGATTTCTATGGGACCACAACAAAAAATGGGAAAAATGTTATGAAGAAAGGGATTTTGTGCACATGGTGAGTAATCATTTGGAAACTCAGGGGTATGAAAAAATATGTAAAATTAACAAAAAATTATAGTTCTAATAGTGGCTTCGTCTGGGGATGAATAATTGTAAAATCATTGCAAGGATCTAGATCTTTGGGTGAGCAGACCAGACACAAGATGATGAATAGTGAGAAAAATGGGAATGGAAATGAATGTGAAATGGAGATGAACAGAACCCTAAACTACTGTGCATGGATTTTTTTTTTAAGAGGATTATCAAGAGTTTTCCATGCACTGGTGACCCTTAAACCTCTGTGTTGCTCAAGAGAAAAAAGGTTTTAGAAATTTCCCATGTACAGGAAATTCCTGATCTTCACCAGCCATATTTTGTAGATGATATGAATCTTCACCCCTCTTTCCAACAACCACAAAAGGTCCCAGCCACAAGGCTTCAAATTTCCCATGCTTTCCTTTCTCC
>VDFB02026337.1:0-38299 GCA_007258455.2 Sequoia sempervirens | reverse complement strand
AAAGAGGTTAACATGAACTGTTCAGTTGTGGGCTAGAAGACTTTTCAACCAATATTTTAGTGATAAGACATTGACCGAGCAATGCCAACTTTTTATACAATTGCTAAAGATGCAAAAGATGAGACCTTTGCTAGCCAAATTGAAGATTCATGTGAACAAGAAGACCGAAAAAAATTCTATTATTGTCAAAAATATTTTTAATGCTCTCAAGTCTATTAGAAAAAATAACAAGGAAAAGGATAAGAGAGCTTCTCGGAGAGTCATTACAACCGCCCTAGTAAGCCATCAATTGAAAAAAGCTCACTTTATGAGACAAACTTGTATTGATTATGACGTAAATTGTAAAACTTTGGATAGAGCACTTGCAAGAAGAGAAAGAATAGATGATCCTCTTCAAAATGATACATGGGATTTTGTTGGGAGGCTTCCACGTGTTGATAAGAGGCTAACCGATAATGTAAAGCAGGCAATTCAACAATTTTGTCATGATAAATCTAGAGTATCACCCAATGCAAAGGATGTTTTAAAATTAAGAATTAGCAATCGAGACCATACACCACATCCTAAACATTTCTTGGAATCAAGCCAAACAATGTTGTTCAAAAAAATTATTGAAACACATAAAAATATATGGAAATATCACAAAGGACTTTTGAGGGTTTGAAACCATTTTATTGTGTGCCTCTTAAGATTTGTAATACTTGTTGCAAATACCATGTGGAGTTTTCAATGTACCATGAGCTATTATGTTATATCCATTCTACTTTGCATACTAATGAAATGTTGCAGGAGTGTGGTGCAATGCATCTTCTGAAATCATCAAGGGACTTGCTAGATCTATTTTTATGTTCTAGAGATGATGGTTGCTTTTTCTATAGAAATGATTGTTTAAATGCAAAGTGCTCACAATGTGGTGGCTGTCAAAGTTTGTTCAATGTTTTCATGAGAGTTTCGAACATGAATTTGGAAAGAAGCTTGTTGAGAAAAAGAGATGAGATAGTCAAATATACTTTGCAAAGTGGAGGTGAAGGTTCTAGATGTGAGTTGGTTACAAAAGAATGCAGTGTTGCTGATTTTATTTCAAATTTTAAGGACAATCTTTTCTACAAGTATGCAAGGCATAGTCATAGGTCAGTGGTTGGATCAACAATTTAGGATGTGTAAGGACTCTTTTCCAATTGGCACTATTATATCAGTGGTTGATTTTGCAGAAAACTACACATTGCAACCACAAAACGAGGTACAATCTTAGTATTACAATTCCATTCAAATTGTTATTTTTGTCCACATAATGTTTAGACATGCACCTGATAGTACAAAGGAGGATCAAAAGATAATCAGAGAGTATCATTTTTATATGAGTGATGATATATCTCACTCATTTGAGTATGTCCAACATTGTTTCAAAAAAAATTTTGAGTTCTTGCAGGAGCATGATATAGCATTGGGCCAACATCTAATTTGGTCAGATAATTGCACATGTCAATTCAAGAATGCTCGTATGTTTTATTGGTTGAGTAGAATGCATGTAGAGAGGGGTCTACCTCATATTTGGATTTTTTTTAAGCTGGACATGGGAAAGGGGAGCATGATGGAGTAGGTGCATGCGTAAAGTGAGCTCTAGTTAAGGATCAATTGAATATTTCAAGAGAAAAATTCAGCGATGCACATTCTATAGTTGATTGGTGTAGTTCAACATTGTCACAAGGAGGGAAACTTGATTCAATAGTGCGCAGATTATTTTGGCTTGTTGAGGAGGGTACAGTGGGAGGCAGATTGGATTGTCATGCAATCAAATATTCTTTAAAGATGCATTCATTTCAAAGCTCAGATGCAGGCACATGGACCATTTGGACACGAGAGTTGGCTTGTTTTTGTCAAAGTTGTATTTAGTGCGAGTGGGATCAATGCGAGTCAAGTGAGTGGGTGGATACATGGGTAACATAGTATCTAACTCCTTTATCTCAAAGAATATCCATGACAAATGACACAATGGAAAGTTTAGTTGATTACGACTTGCTTTCAGATCTACTACAGCTAGGACATATTTTTGCAGTTGTTGTACCGTAGGGGAATGAAGAGTAATTGAACTATTGGTTGGCTCGATGTGTGCGAGTAAAGCATAAGCTAACATAACCGATGGAAGATGATGATGGTTTCATGTATCCTACAGGTTCAGTTGTGGTTGCAGGTACTTGGTTGTGAACATACTTTATTAGAAAGAATGGCATACCTGGATGTGAAGACTACGAGAAACACAAAACCATTCTTAGGTATTTGCACCTTGTTATAGCAACAAATGTTAAGTTGTTGAAGCATCATGCCAGACCAAAGAAAAAAAAACTATGGACACTTAGTAATGTTGATCATGAAGCAATATTAGATACTCTTAAGCAAAGAGATGACCCTTCAGGCACACTTGAATAGCATTTTCAAGAATGGAAGGTAGAATGCTTATGTTCATTATGATTAAGCTCATTAGTGTTCTTTATTTAATACTGATATTTTATATACTATTACAATGCAAGTGTCCTTAATAGTGATATTTTGTATGCACTTTTGTGATATTTTTAGCAAGATTAATCATGGACCTATTGCAACAATAGCCAGCTCTGATCCTTTCGAAGAGGTATGCATCTTTTTTAGTTTGCATCACCAACTCATCATCATTCAAGTTGTTTAGATTAATATAGATATGTTAGTCTAAGCATATTTTCTATTGTGACAATATAGATTTCTCATTTTCCCACTTTTGTGATATTCCTAGCACGATTGATCATGGACATGCTACAACAATAGCCAACTCTGATCCTTTCGAAGAGGTATGCATCTTTTATAGTTTGCATCACCAACTCATCATCATTCAGGTTGTTTAGATTAATATAGATGTGTTAGTCTAAGCATCTTTCCTATTGTGACAATATAGATTTCTCATTTTCCCACTTTTGCGATATTCCTGACACAATTGATCATGGACCTACTGCAATAATAGCCATCTATGATCCTTTCAGAGAGGTATGCGATAGATTACAACAATATAGACTGGTTATTCTAAGCATCTTTTATAGTTTGCGTCACCAATTCATCATCATTTGAAAGTTGTTTAGATTAATATAGATTTTTTAGTCTAAGCATATTTTCTATTGTGATAATATAGATTTCTCATTTTCCCACTTTTGCAATATTCCTGGCACGATTGATCATTGACCTGCTACAACAATAGCCAACTTTGATCCTTTCGGAGAGGTATGCAACAGATTACAACAATATAGATTGGTTATTCTAAGCGTCTTTTATAGTTTGCATTACCATCTCATCATATTTTGTGTCATTTAGAATAATATAGATTGGTTATTCTAAGTTACCTTAATGGTTTATATAGGTGCTTGTCAGTCCAGAATGTGAACATACTACTATTGTTGAAGACTGTGCACTGAATGCCTCTAATAGGAAAATTTTGTAAAATTTGAATTCTCAAATTGGAAACAATGTAAAATGGTCATAATTGTGTATGGGCATAATCTATAGCCAGTGATGTTTTTTGAAATATGGGTCAAATGTCTGGCATTGTATAAAGGGTATGTTTAAAATGCAAAGGGGTCTGTATTTTGGAAACTGGTAGGTTTTGTAAAGGGGTCTATTTTTGTACTTAATCGAGCTACAACCAAAGGTTTTCTTCCTTGTTCTTTCCTATCGGTATGATTTTTTAAACCAGGTTTTGTAATATCTCACATTTATATATAATAAATTATAGTGGCTTTCAATGGTCATTAAGGTTTCAAAGTCAATTAATATTGGTGGTTAAAGGAATTGGGAGTTGGATTCCAAGGCATAGCAATGTACTTAATGCCTTCAAGGGCTCAAGATAGGTTTGGTTGAAGGAGTTTTTTTCTTTGAATCAATAAAGTTTCAATTGCTCAGTTCATATTTTAACGTTTTTCTTGTGTTTTCTGCCTCTGCACAAGCAATTCAAGAATTTTTGTATAAAAACTTTATGTAGAAATTTTATTACATGTCTTGATGTTATTTCAAGAGTGGAAGGCATGGAGAACTAGGTTTTGAAATAAAATGAAGAGTTAAAGGTCTAAAAATGGTGGTTTTTTTCACTTGAAAATAGAGTTTTTACCCTAGGGTTTGAAAAAAAATCTATGAGATACCAAAAGTTTCTTTGTTTTCTAAGCATATTGGGGCCTAAATAAAGGCATCTAAGGTGGTGGCAAAGTCTAAAAGGTTGTGGAAGTGCTACATCCAATACACCCTCAAGAATTACACTAAAAACAAGGGTTTTTTGATTTGATGGTTATAGGTCTGTATAAATGGAATCCAATTATAGAATCTTTTTTTTCTTGGAAATTTATTTGCTGCCCCAAGGTTTCAGGGGTCTGTGTGGTGTTTGAAGGTATGTTGCTTTGCATTTTTGGGCTAATTGAGTAGCCTGTTCAAGGGTGAATGTATAGGAAGTCAACGCTGGTCCAAAGGATTCTATGTTGTTTCTCATATATGTTGTGTAACTTGGATATGGGTGTTTGAACCAGTCATGTGTTTGTCTAGTGTTTTTGAAAATTGTGGAGTCATTGGACAAAAACTAGTTTCTCACTATTACAAGGGTTTAAGGGGGGTTAAAGAGGGGAATGTGTATTTAGTTTCTTGTCAAGTTTTAAGGGAGTTTTGGACTATCCAAAGAGGTCATAATAATCTTGTTAGATGCCCCAAATAGGCAAGTTGCAAATAATTTGTGATTGTGCCCTTGTGTCTGCATCAATTTTTCACCTAATTTCACTCGGTCCAATGTAGCTCAGAGTGATTCAGTGTATTTTGTTGCAAAAGAGGACAATCCCTAGTGTAAACATACCCATCCAGATCTGTTGGAACAATCTATTTGGTCGTACGAGTTGCGGAATGAAATTTGCACCACTTTGCAACTTTATACTGCTTGCATCTGGCAACTTTTCCCTCCATTGAAAATTCATCACCACAGGAAAACGCCTTTGAGATAGAAAAAACTGAGAGAGGTTTTTGTAGAAGGTCCCAACATTATCCCATAGCCTCATAAAAAGAGTCTGTAAGCATCATGGTCTCTAAGAAATAGTCCTTCAAAGATTGTTTCCTTTTAACACTTTGGACTCATGAGGGAATCGTAGGTCCAATGTAGCTCATAGTGATTCAGCATATTTGGGTGCATGAGAGGACCATCCCTAGTGTAAACGTACCCATCTGGACGTGTTGGAATAGTCCATTTGGTCGTACGAGTTGTGGAATGAAAGTTGCACCACTTTGCAACTTTACATTACTTGCATCTGGCAACTTTTCCCTCCATTGAAAAGTCATCACCATAGGAAAATGCCTCCGAGATAGCAAAAACTGAGAGAGTTTTTTGTAGATGGTCCCAACACAATCCCATAGCCTTAGACAAAGAGTCTGTAAGCATCACAGTCTCCGAGAAATAGCCCTTCAAAGATTGCTTTCTTTTAGCACTTTGGACTCTTAAGGGAAATTGTCAGTCCAATGTAGCTCAGAGTGATTTGGCATATTTGGGTGCAAGAGAGGACCATCCTTAGTGTAAACGTACCCATCCGGACATGTTGGAACAATCTGTTTGGTTGTACGAGTTACAGAATGCAAGTTGTACCACTTTGCAACTTTACACTGCTTGCATCTGGCAACTTTTCCCTCCACTAAAAAGTCATCACCACAGGAAAATTCCTTCGAGATAGCGAAAACTGAGAGAGGTTTTTGTAGATGGTCCCAACATGATCCCATAGCCTTAAATGGAGAGTCTGTAAGCATCACGGTCTCCAAGAAATAGACCTTCAAAGATTGCTTCCTTTTAGCACTTTGGACTCTTAAGGGAAATCGTCGGTCCAATGTAGTTGGGAGTGATTCGGTGTATTTGGGTGCATGAGAGGACCATCCCTAGTGTAAACATACCCATCCAGACGTGTTGGAATAGTCTATTTGGTCGTACGAGTTGCGGAATGAAAGTTACACCACTTTACAACTTTACACTGCTTGCATCTGGCAACTTTTCCCTCCAGTGAAAAGTCATCACCACATGAAAATGCCTTTGAGATAGCAAAAACTGAGAGAGGTTTTTGTAGAAGGTCCCAACACGATCCCATAGCCTTAGAAAAAGAGTTTTTAAGCATCATGGTCTCCAAGAAACAACCCTTCAAATATTACTACCTTTTAGCGCTTTGGGCTCTTAAGGGAAATCATGGGTCCAATGTAGCTCAGAGTGATTCAGCATATTTGGGTGCAAGAGAGGACCATCCCTAGCGTAAACGTACAGATACAGATGTGTTGGAACAGTCCATTTGGTCATACGAGTTGTGGAATGAAAGTTGCACCACTTTGCAACTTTACACTACTTGCATCTGCTAAGTTTTCCCTCCACTGAATAGTCATCACCACAGGAAAATGCCTCAGAGATAGCAAAAACTGAGAGATGTTTTTGTAGATGGTCCCAACACGATCCCATAGCGTCAGACAGAGAGTTTTTAAGCATCACAGTCTCTGAGAAATATCCCTTCAAAGATTGCTTCCTTTTAGGACTTTGGACTCTTAAGGGAAACTAGTGGGCAACATAGTTAATTTCTTCACAAACTTGGTTTGAAGTAATTTCATTCTCTTTTGTGAATTTAAAATGGAGTTTTAATCCTTCCACCCTAAAAGTGACCTCTAAATAACTTCAAACACCTTAACTACTTCATTCTTATTCATTTGTTTTGCAAACAAGCATTTTAATTCCAAGAGGCTGAGCATTCATTTTTACTTGTTGGATTGAATGCGGACTGTGACACAACTTTCTTTTTTCAAAGTTGTTCAACATCATTGAACTAAGAATTTATCACACATTTGCAGAGAAACAAAGGAGTACCACAAACTAAAACACATTACACTTCGGTTCTCACTGACTTGATGTACTCTTCAACGTTTCTCTTCTCTAACAGCGACCTCTAAATCATTTGAAACACCTTAAATACCCAAAAAGCGACCTCTAAATCACTTCAAACACCTTAACTACCTTATTCTTATTCATTTTTTTTTCAAACAAGCATTTTCATTCCAAGAGGTTGAGCTTTCATTTTTGCTTTCAAAGAAAAATCTTCCTATGACACTGTTACACTGCACAGGTAAACCAGGTTTTGTATTGTGGACCTATATTAAGCTACCACTCTCAAGACCAATGTAACAATGATACAAAATAACTTTTGAGACTGCAAGAAGACATCTGATAATTCTTGAGTGTACTAAGAGAATTCTTATGATTTTTGAAGAATGCTAATAACTCTACTCAATTGTCTTATTTTTTCAATATCATACAAATTGAACCTTGGCATCAATAGACTTTGTATATCAAGCTACCACAATTCAAGTTTCAACAATGAATATTTATCATGCATGTTTTAAATGACATTCAAGTTTATGGTGGTTTTTTTTTTATATGATGTTATGTGATATTCTAATCGTAATTCATGCTTCTAGGCTACATACACACACACACATGTATATTTTTACATGTTTTCTCCATTGTTCGGCCCCTACACTGCAACTAAATTGTTGCATAGCATGTGGAATGAGGAGGCAGTAGGCTTGAGATCCCTTTAAAGTTTGTTTGAGTGCATTTAAAATGAACTTTTAAGCCTTGCACCCTGAAAGTGACCTCTAAATAACTTCAAACACCTTAACTACCTCATTCATATTCATTTGTTTTGCAAACAAGAATTTTCATTCCAAGAGGCTGAGCTTTCATTTTTGCTTGTTGGATTGAATTCGGACCGTGACACAACTTTCTTTTTTCTAAAATTGTTTAGCATCATTGAACTAAGACCAATGTAACAATGATACAAAATAACATTTTAGACTACAAGAAGACATCAAAATGGCTAGTGTACTAAAAGAATTCTTATGATTTTTGAAGAATGTTGATAACTCTACTCAGTTGACTTATTTTTTCAATATCATACAAACTAAAACTTGGCATCAATTGACTCTGTATATCAAGCTACAACAATTCAAGTTTCAATGATGAATATTTATCATGCATGTTTTAAATGACATTCAAGTTTATAGTGATTTTTTTGTTTATATGATGTTATGTGATATTCTAATCATAATTCATGCTTCTAGGCTGTATGTATATATATATATATATATATATTATTTTTACATGTTTTTTCCATTGTTCTGCCACTACACTACAAGTAAATGGTTGCATAGCATGTGGAATGAGGGGGAAGCAGGCATGAGACCCCTTTAAAGTTTGTTTGAGTGCTTTCTTTTCATTTTTTGTGAGTTTTGTGCCAAGTTTCCTCAAAGAAATGTGGTCTCATAGAATTCCATGACAAGCTAATGCAATTGATAGCTACTCCTAGTTATTAGTTATGTAATGTGAAGTAATTGCATAATTGCTTAGGTTGACTTTGTAAAAACTATATTGTTATTGAAAAAATTTCATCTATCAATATCTAGTTGTTACTTATGCAATGTGAAGTAATGCTTTGAGTTTGAAAGATGTGCAATGCAATGTAATCAGCAAAATGAATATAAACTACATAATATTTAACCATTCTTTTTATGCTATTGTACATTGATATTTAACCATTCCTCACTTGATTAAACTTTCAAAGAGTTTAATCATGCACATGAGGAGGAAATTAAATTTTGATTGTCAACTTCTATATATATCAAATTATCCAATAATCAAGTGTATGTCCATATACAAAAATGGCATCAACGCCAACTCAAACAAAGTTTTACAATATGTGGCATATGCCATCTCGGTATCTATTCAAAATTTACATGCCAAAATGTCTATCTCATCCTAAACTACTGGTGGATCATCAAAATGGAGCCTCTTTGAAGCACTTGTTGGCTCTGAAGGTAGCTGCACAAGAAAAAGTCAAACCACAATTGAGATTAGTTATACTATATAATTTAAAATTGAATAATTAAAATAAAAATCAATACACATTGAATTATAATTGAACTCTAAAATTGAAATCTTGATTACCTGAAATATGCGTCTCTTCGAAGGGTCAGGAGTCCTAGAATATACCCCTCTCAAATAACTAACCAAACCAACTTTTGTAAAGTCAATCTATATATGTGAACAAAAACATGAAATTGATCCAAGTTAGCATAGAATTGTTAGTAATAAGAACATATCTACCAAGCACAAAATAAAATAAACACATACCTCTTTAGGCTGATCCTTTTCTGTATCTCCTTTAGGTGTTTCAACACCTCCTCCATGAGGTGTTTCAACACCTCCTTCAGGTGTTCGAATACTTACTCATTTAGGTGTTGTGGCACTTATCAACAATGATGTATAGCTCACAACCGCCTGTACATAAAAATGACAAGTACATATGAAACTATGAATCTATGTCAATGTATGCATAATCAATAAAAGATCTTATAAATCTTAATTCAATCAAATTTGAGTTCAATTACCTTTCCTTTATCTAACATTGTGCCTCCATAGTCTAGAGAGTGTTGCACCTCGCTTGCACTAGGTGTTTCCTACAAGCAGAGAATAAGATAAACATATAAGTTAATATATAATTTCATTAATGACAATTCAAATGACAAGCAAGTATACAATAAAAAATGTAAATGAGTGAGTGCGAAAATACATACTGTGTGCATCTCGAGGCCAAATGAAATGGCCCTAAGGGTGCTATCAGTCACCCGTGTGAGCTCCTCCTCAGACATTAACTATTAAATAGATCATGTAAATAAATATTAGTACTTGATACTATCTCTTATTAATATTCATTTAAAAAAAACATCAAGTTATGAATTTACACCTTAAATGTTACCTATGTAACTACTCCAATGTCCACCTCTCTAGCAAGAGAGGACTCTGTAGGGTGTGCTCCACTCCCCTGCGTGTGATCTGCTATAATCTCCACATCCTGGATGTCATAATCAGAAGTGTCTAATGGATTATCAGGGGGTTGTACAATAGGACCCAAGCATATTTGCTGGCACGTATTGCAAATATGTGGCACACAAATATGTGGAACCAAGGAGGATGATGCAACATCACTGGATCCATTGCCAAGATCACTAGACTGTGGCTGAGCTACTAAAGAAGCATGGGAAAATAAAAGACCACTCAAAGAGTGAATGGCTTGGATAGTTTGTGTGGCCTTGCATCCTCCGTAATATTTGGATGTTGTACTAGAGGTGGCAGAGGAAGGGGAGGACAGGGAACATCTAGGCGCCTAACTACTCTAGCTACCCCTGGCCTATCCTGGGGCATACCTCCACC
The DNA here is from genome assembly GCA_007258455.2 of Sequoia sempervirens. Classification (NCBI taxonomy): domain Eukaryota; kingdom Viridiplantae; phylum Streptophyta; class Pinopsida; order Cupressales; family Cupressaceae; genus Sequoia; species Sequoia sempervirens. The sequence continues at coordinate 28,020 of VDFB02026337.1, read as the reverse complement.
AACGCCTTGGAAGGGTTTAATGTAAAAGTAATTGACATGTTGCCCTAACAAAAACTCAGCATATAATTTTTTAATAAAGTAAAAAGGTACATCAAGATTATTGTTGGGTGGTTTATCAAAAACTATACACCGATGATCCCAAAAGTTATCTACTATGCCCCTATGCATGCACCATTTTATAGAAAGTTTTGGTTTGTTAACATTAACTGGAAAACCATTGTTGGGGTTAATAAATAAAGAGGCTATTTTGGCTTTTCTTATTTGGAGATCTTTCATATCATCATAAGACAATCCACATGCATAATATTCACTCATGATTTCTCGCCACGAATGAAAGGCATTATGTTGTGTGGAGAGGGTTTCTACATTTGTAATTATTCCTGTCAATGTGGTTCACATATGGGATAATGAAGAGATTTTTTATAAACATCACAAATGCCCTCAATTGCTCCAATTTTTTATGAATTAAGTCTTCAATTGATGGTTGCAAAGGTGGTGGAGCATTTGGAATTTCTGCATTTTGATTCTCAGCTGGTGGATTTTCATTCTCAATTGGTGGAATTTGTGCATTATCATTCTCAATAGCCATAATGCCTGATTAAAGTTAAAAAATAATTAATCTAATTAAAATTAGACAATATAAATGAAAATATTATAAAAAATAATACCCTAGTTTTTAAAAAAAATCTAAAAAAAACCCTACTTTTTAACAAAAATCTATTAAATTCTCTAATTTTTAATACAAATACATAAGAACACTATTTTTAAATCAAAATCCATAAAAAAAATTCTTTTTTTATCAAAATCCATTCTAAACTCAATTGTTTCATAAAAATTCAATCAAAAACCCTATTTTGAAAAAAATTCACAAAAAAATTTTTTTTTATCAAAATCCATTCTAAATTCAATTTTTTCATAAAAATTCAATCAAAACTATTTTGAAAAAAATCCACAAAAACATTCATTTTTTTATCAAAATCCATTCTAAACTCAAATTTTTCATAAAAATTCACTCAAAACCCTATTTTAAAAAAAAATCAACAAAAAACTATTTGAAATTATCCAAATCTAATTCAAAATTGAATCAAAGCAAATAAAAATAAAAAATCTTACCTTTTCAAATCGGGTTTTGGCCAAATCAGATATCTGTTACGCGAAGAATCTCCTCACTATGCGCCTGCGGGTTATTGACTGTGAAATGACTTTAAAATAGCGACAAAGTTTTTATATATATTCTTTTTACAAATCGGATATCTGATTTGGATTGGATATCCTATTTGAATCAGATATACGACATGGAAAACTAGGATTGGTGTTTTCTATGGTGGTGTGTACTGACACCCAAGCCTAAAAAAAGTCAACGCGGTATTTTCTCATTTTTGGGTCAATGAAAGACGTGTTTTTTTCCTCATTGCCACTTTTTGGCCCACCATGATCTTGCACATACCCTTAACCATTTGCAGATTTTCACATCCACACTAGACCATCATGAAAACAAGCCCCTACAACCTATCAATGACCAAAAACCACATCATGCATGAAAGGAGAGGATGAAGCTTTACATATATTAAACAAAACTACCCTTAGCCAGGCATAAACCACCATATGCAGACCCAAAATTGATTTACCCGAGAACCCACAGAACCAGACACCCAAAACCCAGACACCAATACTCATCACATGAAGCCATTGGCCTTTGCAAAGGCATCAAATTCAGCTACCCATTCATAGCCCTCTGGTTCCACCATCTGTAACATATTTTTCAGGTAGTTCACTCACCACAACAATCATCCTATGGCGGACCAACGCCATGCCTTTCAAGTCCAGAAGGAATGGATATATTTTTATGACCTTACCTTACTTCTTTACTAGCTCCAGTCCTTAGGTCTCGACACCCCAATCCTTGGAATTTCCACCTTTAGAATTTCTTCCAGCCCCTCCATCAACCCCCTTTTGAAAAGTTTACAAACCAAAGCCTTAGCTTTGTCTTTGGCTATGTGGATATCTAGCAGAGAAGTAGGGAATCTTGATACCACTTGAGAATTCACCTGGGGAGTCGCATGTGGTGCCATATGCTCCTTCACTAGTACCATTTTAACAGCCACCACCATATGTGGATCAATATTCAGAAGAATCTGCTTAAGGAATTTATCAAAGACGAAACCAAAGGCAATTTGTCACTCCTTGCTCCTTAATTGAATTGGGGTATCAGTCCCAAAGCTTACCAACAAATCAGCCGACATATTCACTGTGAATTTTTATTTCTCCACCATTGAAAGCTCACTCCAAAATTGCTCAGAGCTGAGAGAAAATGAAAACGCAGAACTAGAATGCCACTTTTGAGAGAAATTTTCACCTTAAATGAGTGCAGGGTTCTTACCCTATACAAAATGGTGTTTTCCAACCTATGAGGCCCAAACCTCTATGACCTTCCACCATTTGGTGTCATGAGTACACTGATTCATATGAGGGAAAAACATGAATCCACTGAGTGTTATGTGCACATCCCAACCAGGTACAGTGAATCTATTGTATTATTACCTTTCACTTACAAAGATACAAATGTAGAACCATGTGAAGCCTACTGACAGGGCACCTGAGTCACCCATTCTCACCCCTTTATCGAGCTTTCCACAATCCCATGTGGAAAGTTTCCCACCCTTCCTCCCACCTATTTTATTGAATTTTATTTGTGATGAATAAATCTATTTTTTAGATTGATTAAAATAGTATTGTTATAAAGGTATGTATTGTGAAATTTTAAATAGGACCAAGTCTAAGCTAGATATATGAGTTCAAAGGGTCAATCTTGAATATAACATTAAAATAATAATTAGCTAATAGAAGCCCAACAAGATGGGGCTCTTTATCATCATGTTTCCCCAATCATTAGGATTGCAAGAATATCATTAGTTGGCTCCTAGAAAAATGAACACATCATATTCCTCAAGAGTGTCCGTCAAAGGTTTTTTAGCACAAATTATATAATTTAATAGCTCAACCCAAGGAATAATTCTAGAGTTTAGCCAACTAGGAGAACCGCACTCATGAGAAAAAGGATAAAGTTATCATGATGGTTGATACCAATTGCATGTGACATTTACTATATTACTTAGGGATTGAGAGCTATGACACTAGAAACCACATTATCTTCTAGTAGGTTGGTTGCAACCTCACTATTTTCCTTAAGAAGGAGAGGAGGAGGGAGGTAGAACTTTGAAAATAGTGCAAGGTCCATTATCCTAGTGGTCCAAAAGAATCTACAAATGGGTCATGTTAAGTGCAGCATTGTTATCTCGCACTTAAAAATCTACATATAAGAACATTAGGGTGGTCTAAGGTTTAGGATTTTATTAATTTTACTTGATTGGGAAGATCCCAAATATATCATTTAAAGGACCTCATTATTAGTCCTATAGGTGGATCTTCTACATCTTATGCTACTCTTGCTTCTATTCTTTTAACATGCCTTGTAGTTATCTAGAGAAGTTTGATGTTCTTTTCTAGGGTAATGATTCCAAAGGAACTTAGTCAAAAACACTTATCTATCAATATATTGAGCAAAGGAATAGTGAAAAGAGATTTTTCATAGTGGAGGAAAATATGGAACAAATTTAGTTGGCAAAAGTACAATCTTTTCATTTCAAATTTAAGTAAAAAATAAGTACCTCAATTGAGATAGTATTTTAAAGAGAGGACTTATTGATCCCTCTAAATGTGTTATGTGTAGTAGTAGCAAGAAAAATTCTCCATGTCTATTTCTTTCAATGCCCTTTTTCCTTAGAAATCTGGTGCTTGTGGTGGGGAATATGGAACAAGCCTATAATTCATACTTCTTTATTAATTAAATTTTGGGCTACTATTGAGCATCCAACAAAAAGGTATTTTCTTTGGTTGTTTCTTTGGATCTTTCTCCTATTTGCATTCTCTAAAAATTTTTGACTAGAGAGGAACCATAGGATTTTTCAAGATCGTTAGAGCCTTCTTATTCAAGTTTGGTAGAAGATAATACTTTTATTTTAGGAAACTGATGTTGTTAAATGCTCCCTTGAATAATTGTTTTCCCTTTCTGACTCTCAAATTCTTGTAGTCTAGGTCTATCCACTTTTACAATTTCTTTGAATTTTGTTCAATTAAATTCCTCTAAAAAGTGAGTAGAATTGGTAAGTAGTCTTGCCCTCCAAGTTTTTTTAAAATTAATCTAATGGATCCTCAAGAGCTAACCTAGGGGATGTGGGAATTGGTGGAGTGGGACGAGATAATCAAGGTTTGGATCTTTTCTTATTTTCTATTTCTATGAGATTTTGTGCTAATAACTAAGTATTGGCCCATATGTAGTGACTAAAGCTTACTAGTTGGGTTGGAAAAAAATTATTTGTGAGATGAAAATTATGATTTTGGCTACTCTTTTGAATAAAGGGAATTCTAATAATATTTCTTAGCAATTGGCTTCTATTGATGAGAATATTTTGTGTCTAGTTTCTAATTTTAAATTAATTTATTTTGTTCATATCCCCAAGGAATTGTATATCGTGGTCAATTTTCTAGCTAAATGGGCTCTTGAAAATCTTGATAAGTGGAATGACATGGATTGGGGATCTTTACCCTTGGCTAAATCCAAGATGCTTCTCCAATTACTTCATCATTACTAAGCTCAAGCTCTTCATTTTGACTCTTATTGGGAGTTTGATTCATGTTTGAATCATGAAATATTTTTTTCTATGGGTTTGGTTATATTTTGTGAAGCTTCCTTCTTTTTTTTAATCTAATTTGATAGTTATGAATGTCTAGAAATTACCATCTTGTAAATTAATGTGAATTCTCTTTTATCAATATGATTTTATCCTTTTTTTCTAAAAGGGGGGAGAGAGAGAGAGAGAGAGAGTATCATAGGATTGAAGTTACAAAAAAATGTGTTGAACCATTAAATTATAAATATTTGTGCCTATAAATCATTTAATAAAACCTTTAAATATTGTCAATAATATTACATTAAAATATTAAATTATAATCAAATTTTGTCATGTTGTCACTACAAGGTTTCATAGAAGATAGGGTTTGTTCTTTTTCCTCTGCATAGTTGGAATCTAAGATTCTTTCTAATGGATATTGGAGGACATAAAAAAAATATTAGGGATTTACAGCTCATGATAGGTAATCAAACTTGTAAATAGAAGGTGTTAAAGGTGGTTGTGATTTCATCTAAGGTGGGATATAAGTGTGTTGATACTCAAGTGTTTAGCGTTTCTTGGATAGTTAAAACTCTTCACTATATCATATAATTGTCCCCTATTGCAGATGTATGTGATGATGTCAATAGGGAAGTAGCTAAAAATGAATTATTTTTTGCTCATAAGTGTTTGATCAGGAGATTCAAAGGCTTTTATCCATGCCAGTTTAATCTTCACAAATGGATTATTGACACTTGGTTTCCCATTTAAAAAGTTGATCTTTAAATTAACCATTGTGCTCATGGTTTTTTGGTGGTACTTTTTGACAATATTTTGGATCCCAACACTATTCTTTATTATTATCTATGGAGATATGACCAACATATTCTCATGCTCAAGCCATAGCATCCAACTTTCAATCCAACCTATGAATATTTTACCATTACACTTGTATGGGTTACAATCCCCAATATTTTTCTCTAATTCTAGCGTGATTCTTGTTTTGAAGAAATAGGTAACTCCCTAGAATTTCTTTTGGATGTACAAAGTCTCCTATAATTACTTACATACTACTTATACTCACATTTTGGTTGAGATTGATACTTCCAAATGTCTACTAGATGAAATTACCCTCAAAACTACAAATCATTATTGGACTCAATAACTAGATTATAAAGGTTTTCCTTTATGATTTCATAGGTATTTTAGCATTGGCCATATTGAACATTGTTTGAAACAAAAAATTGATAGCCAAGACACTTGGTTAAAATATGTCTCCCTACACCATTATTCTATGGAAAAAGATGAATCTACTTCTAACTAGGATGAACCTCAAAAATAATTTCAAAAGGAACCAATTCAAAGGATGTCATCTCCCAAGAATGAAAGTCAAAATGCTTTAAATTTTATGTTGTAATCTCTACCTATAGTTGGTAATGACTTGCCTCCCTCTAGGGGTGGATGCATTAGTGCCCTAGATTGGAAGGATTCTAAGCCTGAAGAAGAGGTAATTTCACATATTGAGGATTTTGAAGTTGCATTGCCTATGGATGAAAACATCAATACATCAACAACTAATGATGTGTATTTAAAGGTTGGGGCTGCCAACAAAAATTGGATAGTTGTGTAAAGGAAAAATAAGAAATATTTTGCAACCCAAGTAATATGATTCTTCACTTCCACACCAAAAGAGATTTTGAAACTTAAAGTTTTTGTGATATTTTTTATAATCCTTTAGATCCCTATATTTAGTACTATGCACACTTGTTAATGGGTCTAGACATCATGCTTTGGAGTATTTTGTGACACTCCTTTGGTGTTACCATTTGGATCTTTGCAATATTTATTTTTTATTTAATTTATGAGGTAGGCTATGAAATAAAATCCACTTTATTAAGAAAGATAAGAATGTGATGTTGTTATCATTTTATTTTAGTTTTTAGTTTTTATTTTATTATCTTCAATAAAAACTACATGTATATGCAATGTACAACGTCATAGTTTAGTTTTAAATATATCCCCGTTGTTTAAACAACCAATTCAATGGAGCACTACCATTATAAGGGATCTCACAACTTATATTGGAAAGGTTCATTGAAGTTCCTGTCACTTATCAATTTATGGAATGAAAGAAGATCAGCTTCAATTCAGAGCCCTACCCTTTGTAGATGTAAAATTATGGTTGATAGGCCCAAAGAAGGAGATATAGGAAAAAATCTGATTTATCTACATTTCATGATTCTCAATAATAGGAAGTGTTGCACAAATTTGCGTTGCTAAGATATCCTCTATTGTCATTGTTTAAATCCCATTTTTCTTGTACTCCAACATTTTATTTTTGTGTTTTTATCCCATATCTAAATTACATGTCCATTGTGAGAAAATTTAAAACTAAAATGACACATTTTCATATTAATCATCAAAGCTTCAAAACATATAATTTTTCTCTAAAATTTATGCTTAAATACGAAGCAGCAATGTTTCAAGCTTTAGTCGTGTGAAGAAGATTTGAGTGTCTTTTATTTGGTATACAAAATAATTTAGTTAGTATTTGTACTATATAGCTTCTCATACAAACTTAAATGAGTTTCAACTATATTTATGACCTCGGTTATTTCTAGGAAACATTCATAAATCCGTCAAGATTCATAAAGAAGTTTTATTAATAATGTTATGTGATTAAAAAATTCTTTAAATTCTTTAGGAGAAATTTATCGTTCAAATTGGGTTAAACTAAATGTTCATTTACAATTACATCATTTAAATTAAGATTACGTTTCAATTAAATATGATTAGGATTAAGATTCATTTAAGCTTCAATTAAAATAAAATAAAGTAAAATAGGCACCTCTTTAAAAATAGATATACTAGTTATTAAAAAAATCTTTAAAAATTAAAATATTTTTTATAAATAAATAAAGAAAAGCGAAAGTTGTGGTCAATGTCCACAAGTTACATATTTTTCCCGAAATTTTAGCTTTACAGTTTTTCTGCCACTGCTTTCACAGCGAGAAATTCTCGCAAATAGCATGCCTTCACTTTCTTTCTCAAGAAAAAATGCCCTGTAATGAAATTGTTTATGAAAGTAAGAGAAAACGTGTGTTTGAACAGGTAAATAAAGTTGCTTTATAAAAGCGATTTAGATTGAAGCTTCTGTCTTTTATTGTAAGAACACTTATACAGTCAAATTTAGAAACTGTTTCCCACTCTTTAACTTTATAGTTTTTCTAGGCACCTTCACAGATTTGAGGACTTTAGCTTCCTTCTACTTCTCATATCGATGAGAAATCTTGTCCTGTAATAAAAATTCGTTGAACCTGAGAACAAGGTTGCTTTATAAAAGCAGGCTTGGTGCGCTGGACACAACAAACTTAAATGGCTTTATGACCTAAAATTGGGTCGTTCAACATAAGTGCGTCTATGTTGTTTCACATTATACACACTGAGCCTCTAAAGAAGGCTGCGCCTGCTCTATAAAAGCAGAATTGTGGAGGCGAAGGCAACAGTGATAACGATGTTTATAGTTTCACATTCTAAAGATAACCTTGGGACGGTCATCTTTATAATGCACGAATAAATATATATTCATTTACCATGGTATCAAGCATAATTCTGATAAACTCTTGCCAATTGTACATCGAGGTAAATACAGGATATTTAGCCAGGACCATGGAAAAAAAGGATTTTATTAAAATATTGAAATTCAGCTAAAAGTTTAAGAGATCATGCATGTGACTACTCGTTGTTTACAAGGACATACCTTTAAATATTGAAGCAGAAAGGATTACATAACTCAAAGCCCTGCAGAGAAGAAGATAGTATATCAAAAGAGCATGACTCTAAAAACTCATTGTTTTACATGTAAAAGGAATATCATCATAATGTGCAACAATGTCATCAAATGTACCTGCATCACATGGTGAATCCTTCATATGATTAGGAGGTGTATATAAATCTGTGGTGTTGTAAGTATGAAAATGAAAAGGTGTTAGGGTTGAGATTGGTCAACCATTATTAGGTGTATTGGATTTATGTTTCAACTTTAGGTAAACTTTAGATCTTATTTTATTTTGATATTTTACCTACAAATTTTTCTTCTACTACACTAATGTAATCTTGAAAAGTTTGTAATTTTTCTTCTTGGTTCATTTATTTTTCCTCTATCTACTCTACTATTTGTACTATTAGTATTTAAAAAACCTTTGAAGGATTCCATATCACTTAGGAACATATTTTCATAGTTCAACCCCGATAAAATGATTAGCTTTATGATCATGCCAATAATATAAATAAATAAATAAAGATTAGCTATATAAATGCTTCTATGATGATTATGCAAATCTAAGCTCATTTTAGGTAGTCAAATGTAAGTGTTCCTAGAAAGCTCATTTTTAAATGTGAATAATATTTCCTTGATATTTGATGATGATAAATTAATGCAATTGAATTTTGTTCCTTATAAGGACATAGCAATAAACCTTGTAAATATGTGTTTAATATTTATTACTTCTAATTTTAAAGTATAAATTATATTTTTATCATTATTTAAATCAATGATAAATTATAATTATTATTCAAGAAAATTTAATACTAGCATAGATATTTAGTAATATATATAAAATACATTGAGAGATATCCTTCTCAAGGCATCTATTACACTTATATGAGAAATTGGTTAAAAAATAAGTGTCTCGAAAAGGATAGCTCTCTCTCTCTCTCTCTCTCTCTCTCTCTCTCTCTGTGTGTGTGTGTATATATATATATATATATACTCCAATTTTCCACCCTTCATATATATACTCCAATTTTCCACCCTTCATATATATATATATATATATATATGAAAGGTGAAAAATTGGAGTATATCCCACCTTTAGGGGTTTTGGACCTAGAAGGGCAATTTTCACTAACTTTCACTCAAGAACAAACTTTTCAGATCTCAATGCAAAAGGGAAAGAGATCTTGCAAGAGGGTTGTCCTAGGGGCTAAATATGATCTAATGGGGGGTTCACCACCAAGTCTAAACTTGGAAAAGACAATGAAATGCAAGATGTGATGCAAAACCCTCATTGAATGTAAACTAGCACTAAAGACCTAGAAAAGTGAATGAAACAACACAAAAAACTATAAAACAAAATGTGTGCACCGAGGAATCTCGAGAAGATAGAATGGAGGTCTAGAATACTGGAAAATCTGCTTTTACTATTAACTGGGACTCATTTTCCAAGTTGAGTGAATCAGTCAAGTTTTTGGAAAACTGTGTAGGAACAAGTTTCAGACAAAAGAGTATCTGAATCTACAAAATTTTGAAAACTGGCTAGAACTAGGACTCATTCGCCAGAAGTGGTGAATCAATCCAGTGGGCTTTTCTACAACTTCAAAAGATGATTTCACTCTTCTTTGTCTTCTCTATCCTTCTTGATTGGTTTCCATATACGAATCTCCAATTTGCAGCCTATAGGTGATCTCCAATGTTCTCCAAGTCTTGATGAAAAATTTAATAACTTTGAATGATTTGCAACTTTTCTCCAATCTTTCTCCTTATGAAATATACAACCTAAACCTACAAATCATGCATAAAGGAGAGGGGGAAATGGTTTTGGGTTAGTGGATAGGGGTTTTCCTTGGTTGAACCCCATTTTGGAAATCAATCCTTAAAATGAAATAAAATATGAATAGAGAATGATGAATGAACAAAAGACAATGTTGCAACTCACCAAACCCTAGCAATAAGGTGCTGCAAATATGCTTGAGATGGATACAATGGATGTGGTTCTTGACTCTTGCTTGATTGATGTTGATCTTGAATGAAACACTTGCTTGAATCATAAAACCCTACATCACAATTGTTAGCATAGTAACAAACATGATGGATGGAATCTTTGACATGGTGATTGATGCTTGAAGAATGATCTAAAATGTTTGATAATATTCACTTGAATGCTCTTGTGAACTCTCTTGAATGCTAGGTGCGAACTCTCCTGAATGATAGGTTTGAATATTGGTGAAAGAACCTTGTATTTATACTCAATTATGCAATAATTCTCAAAATTTCAACACTACAAGCTGACATCAGATCTAGGAGAATAAAATCCTACCAAAAATTTGAAATAAATTTGATTTTGGGCCACACGGGACTCATTTTCCCAAGGTGGTGAATGAGTCCCATCATGCATAATGTATGGGACCAAAAACCAAAAGTGCTTAGAAATGTGTAAAAACTGGTTTGGGGCCAAAAGATCCAGTGGGACCCATTCGCCCAAGGTGAAAAATGAGTCCCAAAACACTAAATTTGGGCCACACAAGACATAAACACCTGAATTATGAGTGGCTAATGATTGGTGTTAGGATTATCCTAAAAAGGATGCAATAACTGAGGCTTGTGGATGCAAAATAAGGCCAATTAAAGCATAAGAAATCTCAATTATTAATGAAAAGCTTAGAATAATGTGAAAGTGTGTTACAACACTTTACAACACTCCAAATAAGGTAGCATTAAGGTTGATTTTGATTAAAAATAGGTTTATTGGGTTCAATTACTTGATAAAACCCTCAAAAAGTGTGAAAATGAGTTACAACACTTTAGCAAGGTACCATTAAAATCCATTAGTTTGCAAGGGTCCAAGACCTAGTGTGAATGTGTCGACCACATTACAACATTAATTCAAGGAAACATTAGGCTCAAATTCACAAGGAGGGCCCAAACAAGTATGAAAATATCCCTAATGACATTTTTCGACACTACTATATATATATATTAGTAGCATTTGTGCAATGAAACATGTAAGACATTAAATTAATTAAGGTTAGGGTTTGATTTAGGGTAAGGGTTAGGGTTAAGGTTGGGGTTAGATATAAAATTAGGGTTAGGGTTGGGGTTAAAATTAGAGTTAGATTTGGGGATAGGGTTCAAGTTAGGTTTAGGGGTAGGGTTAAGGTTACATTTAGGGTTAGGGTTATTATTAGTGATAGAATTAGGATTAGGGTTAGGGTTAGTTTTATGTGTATGGTTAAGGTTAAGGTTAGGGTTAGGGTTATGGCTATTATTTAGGGTTAAGGTTATGGTTACAATTAGGGTTAGATTTATGGTTAAGGTTATGATTACAATTAGAAATAGAATTATGGTTATGTTTTGGTTTAACATTTAGGGTTAGGGTTAGGGTTACAACTTGAGATTGAATTAGGGTTAACGTTAGGGTTAGAATTACAATTATGGTTAAGGTTAGGGTTAGTGTAAGGGTTAGATTAAAATTTAGGATTAAGTTTTGGGTTATGGTTAGAAATAGAATTTGGTTAGGGTTAGGGTTAGGGTTAGGGTTAGGTTTAAGTTTAAGATTGCAGTTAGGGTTAATATTAGATATTTAATTAGGGTTAGGTTTAAGGTTTGGATTATGGTTAAGGTTATGGTTAGGGTTATGGTTAGGATTATGATTAGGTTTGAGGTTAGGGTTAATTCATAATCTTAATTCTAACACTAACCATAATTATAATATAAACCCTAATTTTAATTATAATGTTAATTAAACCAAAACCCTAAAATTGACCCTAATTGAACCATAACCTCAATTAAAATTTAATTTTAACCCTAACTTAACATTAATCTTGGTCGTAATTTAACCCTATTCCTAACTCTAACCAAAATCCAAACCTAACCTTGACTCTAACTCCAAGCTTTATCCTAGAACCTAACTCTAACCTAATTGAACCATAACTCTTGCTCTAAGTTTTATCCTAGAACCTAACTCTAATCCTAATTTAATCCTAACCCTAACCCTAATTGAACCCTAAAACTAATAATAACCCTAACCTCAATCCCAATCCTAACCCTAACCCTAACCTTGAACCAAAAATTTATTGTATAACCCTAACCCTAATTGAACCATAACCCTAACTTAGTCTTAACTTTATCCCTAATTGAACCCCAATTTTAATTACAACCCTAATCTCAATTGTAATCATAACCATAATTCTAAGCATAATTATAATTCTACTTCCAAACCTAATTATAATTATAACTCTAACTCTAGTTATAACTCTACTACTAACCTTAATTATAACCGTAAGCTTTATCCTAACCCTAATCCTAATTGTAGCCTTAACCCTAAAGTTAACCTTAATGTTAATTTTGACACTAAGCCTAATTCTAACCTTAACCCTAACCCTTATTCTAACCCTAACAAAAATTGTAATTAGCCGATAGGCTATTTATGTGGGGGAACCCCACCAGGATTTCCAGCAGTCCCACGCCGGAAACCCCACGGGGGACCCACACTGTCGTGTTCCCTACGCATTTTGACCTGGTGGACTACAACTACTACAGAGTGCCAGATGATCGAAAGATGAACGCAGAGACGAGCATATATTTTTATTGTAAATACTAGCCACTAGTGGTGGAACATCTGGAGTTACAATGAAAGGTGTTTTTGCGATCTGGGTTGGGGGACGAGACGGTTGCCTCCCACTTCCTCTTCAACAAGAAGGGGGAGGCAACGTTAGCAGAGGCACAGTTGGAGATGCGCGAGTCCTTCGCGGCCATACTTGACGACCTCTTCACTAAAACACGGCTCCATCCATAGCAGATTGACATTCTGATTGTGACAGTGTCGACCTTCACTCTGGCTCCCTTGCACGCATCCTGGATCGTCCACCACTACAATATGAAGGAGAACGTCAAGACCTTCAAAATCTCTAGTATGGGTTGTAGCGCAAACGTCATCGGCCTCGACATGGCCAAGGATCTCTTCCGCCTCTACCCAGACTCGCATGCTCTGGTTGTGGGCACCGAGTTTATAACCCTCAATGCTAATTATCAGGGAAGCGATAAGTCCATGATGCTCACCAACTACCTTTTCAAAGTTGGGGGTAATGCGATGCTTCTTTCGAACAACCCCTCTCCCTCCCTCTCTCAAGCAAATGCAATTGGTAGCTGTAAAGCCAGACTCCATCTAAAGCCTCTTCAATTAATCCATTTTGTGCATACCCTGGAATTAATTCATTCCATGAGGCCACAATTCTTTGAGGCATTCTATTGAACAATTCACGGGTTTTGTCTATTATTCTGCACTTTGCATATGACATTCTGTCAAACAATTCATGTGCCTTGTCTATGCTTTGCATTTTGCATGCTTGACTATGATGACAGTTGCTACTATAACATCTAATAAAAATTCCCCCTTATGATTGTTGGGTGTTCATACCCCATTGCACAACTTACATTTTGGCATAGGCAGAGGGGATGCTAGGAAAGGTTGTGGAATTTGGCCTCACGGTTGCCAGTTGCATTTGCTTAAAATTTTCAAAGTCATTTTTAACAAACCCATTTTGTGCAAGGCAAGGAGGATGCTGGAACGGTTGTGGAGTTTTCCTTTACACTCACTAGTTGCATTTGCTTAAAAGCTTCAAAATCCTTTTTAACAATTCCATTTGTGTTCATAATCTACAAGCATCGCAGTCCCTACGATCACTTTTTCTTGAGCCATTCTGTCAAATAGTTCACGTGCCTTGTATATGCTTCCACATTTCTGCATTCATGTCTGCTAGGGCAGTTGCAACAAAAACATCATCAAACAAAATGAAAATAAAATAAAATTTAGCATTCGAAATTTAGAATTTTTTTAATTGGGGGCATTCAAAATGGTGTGTATGAAAGCGCCTGAATGAGCAGCAGATACAAATTTCTCAGTCATTCAAAATGGACGTGACATCCACAATTATTAGTAATCATATTTTGAATGTGTAATGAATATATCGAAGAGCTGTGGAAGGCCAGTTAAGAAAAAATTTGGTCTATTTTTGCATCCATTTGTGCAGTACATGAGGTCAATTGATAGGCAATTTAGAAAATTGATATTGGTTCTGCAACAAAGATCTCAATGAAGAAGTGATAGCTTCAAATCAACTATGCATCCACTTACAGGAATTGAAACACAATTGAAAAAATCCTTTGAATGAGGAAGATTATCAGGCTCTATTACCAATAGGCTCATGTTATGTTTGCGAGAGAGAGAGGGGGTGGGGTGGAAGGAGGGCGGGCACGGAGAGTAAGAGAGGGAGAGATATGAAGATAAAGATAGAGAGGAAGAGACAGAGAAATATATAGGAAGAGGATAAATAGAGAGATATAGATGGTAAGATAGAGTGATAGAGAGAGAGATATACGAAGATATATATAGAGATGGGGAGAGATAGAGAGAAACAAAGAGATGGAAAAACATAGACAAGTAGTGATAGAGATATAGAGGGGGAGATAGAGAGAGAGAGAGAGAGAAAGAGGGAGAGATAGAGATATTTGGGAAGAGAAAGGAGATATAGATATATGGGAAGAGAAAGGAGAGAGAGGTAGAGATAGATAGTGGATAGGGAGGGAGTGAGGGAAGGAGAGATGGGGAGAGATAGAGAGAGGGATGGAGAGAAAGGGAGAGATATAGGTAGATGGGGGACAAAGGGAGAGAGATACGTAAAGGAGGAAGAGAGAGAAGGGAGGGGAGAGAGAGAGGGAGAGATAGGTAGAGGAGGAGAGCGAAGAGGGGGTTATAGAGGGAGACAACGAAGAGGGCTAGAGAGGGAGAGATAGCTCAATATATAGAAAGGGAGAGGGGGAAGTAGAGACATGGAGACATACAGGTTGTAAATGATATATAGAGATAGAGAGGGATAAAGAAAGAGACAGAGAGATATAGAGATATATTGAGAGAGAAGAAGATAGAGGTAGAGAATGATATGGGTAGAAAGAGATAGAGAGAAGTGAGAGGGAGATAGAAGGAGATAGATAGAGATAGAGTAGGAGAGATGGAGTGAATGAATGAGGGGGGAATTTCCGATCAGTCACTATATATATTCAAAGTTATTCAACCAAATGCCTCCATCTTTTATGCTTTGATGGATGTCCATATCCTATTCCAAAGCTCCCTTTTGGGCACAGGCAGAGAGGATTCTGGCAAAGGCAAATCTTCATAATGAAATAGAATATTGGGTTGGGTGATATTTGTTATACACTCTTCTAAGCTTGGAACCCAAGAACTTGTCTTACAAAAAAAAGAATGAATAAGATTTATATGGGAGCACTGATAAAGTCAATATGAGTTCTAGACAATACATTCCCCAAGACAACAGTCGCACACATTTCTTCTTCATGGATTTTGTCACTAATAAAAAATACCAAAGTATATCAGCCTATCGGCGTAAGCATTGCACCTCATTGGTGCAAGTGCTAGTAATTATAACCTTAACCATAACCCTGAATATAATTATAATACTATTTTAATCTTAACCCTATTTATATCCATAATTCTAACACTAATTCTAAACCTAACAAGTTAACCCTATTTCTAAACCTAATGTTAAACCTATTTCTATTCTAATGATAATTGTAATCATAACCCTAGCCCTCACCCCATTCCTATCTACAACCCTAACATTAACATTAATTCTAACCCTAATGCTAATCCTAAACCAAATCCTAGTTGTAATCACAATTTATTTCTAACCCTAACCCTAACCTTAAAATTATATATAATTCCATTGTTCACCCTAACCTTAATTTTAACCCTAATTCTCATCTTAAACTAATTCTAATCATAATCCTAAACATAGATAAACTTTAATTAAAATCTAACCCTAAATTAATCATAACCCTAACCCTAACATTAACTTTGACTCCAAGATTTATCCTATAACCCTAACTCTAAACCTAGTTGAACCCTAACACTAATCATAACCCTTACCTAACATTAACCCTAACCATAACTAATCTCTAACCCTAACTATAATTGAACCCTAATCCCAACCTTAACTGAGCCCTAACCCTAATCTTAACCCATATTAAACCCTAACCCTAATATTGACCCCAAGATTTATTCTATAACCCTAACCCTAATTAAATTGTAACCCTAACACAACTTCAATCCTATCCCTTGTTCGTGCCCACAAAAGGATATCAAAATCACGGCAAAACCTATCCTGGGAATTGGACATTCCAACAGGCGACTAATACCTCTTCGTGGTCGTTCATTTACTTGTCAAAATAGGGAACGTATACTTTAAATGGAGCGGCACTATATGTGCACTAAGAACCGGTTTCAGTCACAACCTATTAAAAATAAATACTTGGAAAGAAATTCTACCTATGCTACAGGAAGGTAATGAAAAGTTTTCTTAACTCAACCATAATCTAACCAAAGCAGAAATCATAATAGCTACAATTGAGAGACAAACTATCAACTGGCCTTATGCTGTAGGAACAAACATAGGGATGGATTCCCGATGCTACAGGAACAGTATAAGACTAAGCTTGTGTTGAAACTTCTAAAATGAAATCTAACTTGAATTAACAAAGGATAAACAACTACTCTCCTACAAATACTTACTAAGTGGGCCCCCTTAACAAGCATCAACTAATTTACACAGAAGATTGTGCTCATAACTCCATCAACTTTTATTCATAACGTGAAATCATTTACATTGATTATTCTACTTTAGAAAACTAACAAAAACTCTGATTCATATTATAAATCTAACTCTTACATAATCTGCTTCTCTATCTATCTCCTTCTTCTGGTAGTTCACCCGCGCAGGAGGAACACTTATTTAAATCAGGAAAACAACTAACTAACTAACCCTAATAGAGAAAGACGTGGATGTAAAATGTATCCCGAAATCGAGGAACAGACTTCATAAATGATTTTATCCATTCAACCCAATCCAGAGAGAATCTAGCACTCCACTCTTTCCAGATTAACTAACATTCAAAATCTTTCCCAATAGTTTCGGTCAAAGAGTCTTTTCTAGAGCTTCCTCGAAGTCGTGCAGGAAATGGACTTTACTGCAAGGCTGAGATCAGCTGCACTTGACTCGATCATACTTTCTTCAACAACCTGCGAAACACAAGGTAACAGATGCAAAAGAAAAGGTGCATGGCACAAAAAAAATATGCATTCATTAATCACATATTTAAATCTATTTCATCATTCAAAAACTACATGCATTATACCAGTCATTTGGGGAGTCAAATAGGGTAATAAATATAGACATGTCAACATGATAGGCTGCAGGAACATGAAAGTGTATTGCTATAGGATATCCCCCAATAAAAGGTTTCTTAAAGAGTTAAACAACCATGAACAACAAAAGTAAAGGTATTAAAAGTACACCATGATATCCAAATTATGAGCATATTTTGGGCTCATCATTTGCCCCCTACTTAACCCAATGCTGGTCCTCCAGCATTAAACTTCCTGGTGGTCTCTCTAAAATCAGTGGTTGAGGCATGACCTTGAAATGGAATTCTAAATTTGTAATAAAAGCCTCTGAAACTCTGCCACCTTTCATACCTACGAGCTTTTGTAACTTCATTAATATTTGTAGCCTGGTAGGGATAAAGGGGCCACATTAGCACAGGAGGTTTAAATGTCAGTGGCAACCACAATTCAAACCTCTTTTGAAGGCCCAACTGTATGTATTTGCTTGATTGTTTAAGAGTTGTCATAAAATTTAGGGGACTGTGAGGCTCAGACCTTCTTAACCCAACAGTTAATCTCTCCCACCTCTTTTCAATTCTAGAGTATGACAGTCTCCAAAACGAGTATGTCTGTTCTTGAAACTCATCATATACCTGCTTTCTGAGATCTAATGTTTTCATCCTGGCTATATCATTATTAAATCCATATGCCACAGTAAGCCAGGTTTTCAACATTGTATGGGGGTCTTAACTCTCAGGGCGCAATGGAATAGGCTCATGCCTTTCAGCTTCTTCGTATGTTTTCCATTGCCTGCCATAATTTGCTTCATTTGCCTCCCAAGACATAAGTGATCTCAAATGGATGTTGCCAATATACATAAGGTGATTCCACTTTATTTCAAATGGAATTATAAAGCCATGTAAATAGAATTCACACAAAGAATTTCTTAGCCAATTAGGAGCTGCCTGGTATGCATCGTAGAATTCTTTAGCAGTGTGAAGAATAGGATCTTGATTTCTAGAAATTCTAATTAGTTGGAACCACAAGAATTGTTCCTTGAGGCACAGAGCATAAACTCTCGGTGGTGGTCTGCATTCCATAATCTGACCAGTTACCTACAACATTTCATCCATTTTCTCCTTTAACTCCTGAATTTCCTATTTCTGCCTTCCAATTTCCTTTTTCAGCTTCTTCTTTTCTTCCTCCCAAAGACTTTGTTGCATTTCAGTCTTGGCTAGGTGGCGGAAAATCAGGGTATGCAATGTAACCGGTCTCCATGTAGCTTTGAAATGTTCCAAAAATTCAATTAAAAATGTCTTTTTGTAGACAACAATGGCTTGACAAGTTGCAAGGGGAAATGAGGCCTCATTGGCCACTTCCAATTGTTCAGTCTGTTCTTCCTCTTGCTGTAGGATGAATTCATGTTGCTACAGTGGAGAAGACTGTGCTTCCTCCGAAATCTGCATAGCCGTAGCAGCCAAGTCATCGAGACTTGGTACCCCCCTTTCATTATGCTCAACTTCCCTTGTCTCAACTTGTTCTTCAGGAATAACAAATGAACTATGTGCAGCAATCTCAGACACATTCTGAGAAGCATCATATTCAGACTCAACAGATTCTTCTAAAATTATAATAACTTCAGGTTGAGGTGAAGCAGGCGATACTTTACATTGATTTCTTGTGGAAACTCTTCCTTGCAATGTTGCGGCTGCCAGAGGTGCTCTCGTAGCCTTCTTCTTTCTGAATTGCCTAGAAGGTTCTACCTTGTTAGAGGATGATGGTGAACTGGTGACGATGACAGGTGTTGCTATAGGATAAACTGCTGCAGGGGAAGATGATGTAGAACAGCGTTCCCTTTTCTGAGAACGAGGGTCAAATTCTGGGGTTTGTTCCACCCCAGATGACTCCTGCCTTTGTTTTTCCTCTTTCTCTTCTACTGGCAGCCCTAGTTTGCACCTGGGTAGAGGACTCTGGTGTGAGAGCTACAGGACCAGGTGCTACAGGAGCAGATGACCCTTGCCCTATTCTGCTACTGGTAGACGCCATTTCCTCTTCCTTTTTTTGAGGCTGTGGGGTAAGTGCCCTAGGGGGTTCTGGACATTGTAGGCTCTTCTGGTAAACAAATTCTTGCTAGGAAAGAGGTGATACATCTCTCAAAGAGTGTTCAATCAACAATTTTATAAGGCCATGGTGAGCAATAGAATTATCCTTCCCCTGTTGGGTTCCGTGGGTACATTGTTCCAGAAATTTTAACAAAAAGTTTGAAACATTAACAGCTAACCCATGCCTCATATCACTTAGCAATTTGAAGTGGTAAGAATGCAGGTAAGAAAAATGTCCTTCACATGTTAAATACCTGATTATGAAAGCAGCGTATTCTGGATATGGAGGAGGCAATGACACTCGCTTGCATCCTTGCTTAGAGACCTCGAAAGGTCCATCAGTGGGTATTGTAAATTCTACCCTTACAGAGACAACATCCGAAGAAAAATTCTCTCCAACGACTGGAAGCTCGATTACCTCTGCAATTATTTTTTCAGTTACAACAACTGTTAGGCCTCATACTATAGCCTCCCCTTTAGAAAAGGTTCTCAAAAAATTTCCTACAGCCTCCTCATTAAAAGCATCTAAACTCAAAAAGTAATTCAGCTAACCACAGAGGCTAAATGCTTGGACTGTTTGAGGATTTTGCATTAATAACTCATGAGCAACAAGCTCATGTCTTACCAGCTGACCACCCATGTTCACAGTTTTTCCTTAACTGAACTCAACTCTTTTCTAAAAATTCAAAAATTTCCCTTTCTGAACTCAGGTTCTTTTCTATCCCGCCGTCACTTTTTTCTTCTTTTCCAAAAATGAACTTCTTGAACAAGCAGTTTTAATTGTAATTTACAATGAAAAACATGCAATGAAAAAGACATGCGATCATATTTGGAAAGTACTAGAAAATAATAAAGAAAGATTATCTGAGCAGTTGTAACAGCGGCGAAAGGACAGGTTTGAAAAGTGGATTATCCCGCCGCCTACTTAAAGTATGACATGTGTCCACACATGTACTAAGGAATAGGTGGAGATCGGGTAATAATGACTGATACAGACATTGCAGTGAATGAATAAAATAAAATAAATCAAAAATGCGATAACAAAAGATATTGTGTACCTTTCATTAAATGCTTGTACGTGCTGAGAAAGATGACGGCTTCGACATGAGATTATAGTTGGGAATGAAATTATAATTAAGGGTGGTGTGGATGAATGAGGTGGATGGGTGACGTGGACGGACGTGATGAATGGATGGAATGGATGGATGGTACAGAAGATAAAGAAGTGAAATGTGGCGACAAGTGGGAATGAAAAAAAAGGGTTTCTTTAAAAAGGAAACCTTTATTATGAGCATGCATTACAAAATTATGGCAAAGCTGCAGGAGAAAGGCTAAAGCCTTCGGCTGCAGGAGGATTAGTGGCAGGATCTTGAACGAACTCCTACATGAATTCTTCTTTTGAGACTGGTTTATGGCACAACCGGAGGTGGTGTCCATTAACTAACAGCTTGAATCTAACAGGATCAATTGTAACAAGTTGCATTGAACCATTAGCAAATACATTCTCAATTTCATACAAGCCCAACCATCTAGTTTGTAATTTTCCTGGACTGTCCTTATATCGTGAGTCATGTAAAGTAGAGTCCAATCTCCTACTTTGAATTTCTTTTCCTTAATTTATTTATCATGCCACCTTATTCTCTGATTTTGTATTATCTCAGTGTGTTGCAGGGCATTCTTTCAGAGCTCATCCAGAGCATTGAGCTACATGATTCTGTCCTTTTGTGCATTTGTTAAATCCATGTCCATCTCTAATGTTGTTCTTAGAGTCTTATGTTCAAATTCTATTGGCATCACAGCTGTTTTACCATACACCATTTCAAAAGGTGTATATCCTGTAGCAGTCTTCCAAGTAGTACGGTAGGCCCATATAGCTTCTGGTAACCTTGTGGCACAGTCCTTCCTATACAAATCTACAGTTTTAGTCAAAATGGCATCTATGTCCCTATTGGTGACCTCAACCTGGCCATTGGCCTGGGGATGATAAGGAGTTGATTTCCTGTGCCGTATATTGTATTCATTGACTAAAGTTATGATAAGTGTAGAAGTAAATTGTGCTCCTTGATTTGTTACTATTTCCCTAGGGACACCAAACCTAGTAAATATTTCCTCATAGAGGAATTCAGCCACTTTATTATCCCTAGCATGCTTCATAGACTTAGCCTCTACCCATTTTGTGACATAATCTGTGCATACAAGGATGTAGGACTTACCATTGGAAGGTGGATCAATTGGTCTTACAAAATCCAGTCCCCACTTGTCGAAGCGTGCAACTACAATTTGTGGAAATAGAGGCATCTCATCAGATCGAGTTGGTCTTCCCATCCTTTGGCATCTGTCACATCTCCTGGTATATTTGGCTGCATCTCTATGCAAAGTTAGCCAATAGTAACCAGTATTTAAAATTTTCATCGTTGTGTTTTTGGCAGCAAAATTTCCACCACACAGCTCATCATGGCTTGCATGCAGTATATCATGAGTGTCCTCCTCTGATACACATCTCATAACTTGATCTGGCCCTGTATAAAACATGCAATCTGCAATCCAACAAAAGTTAAAGCTTTTCTCTACCAATAATCTCTTTTCCTTAGGGGAGAATTGAGGAGGAGTTCTTCCTATTGCTAGATAATTTTCTATATTAGCATACCATGGGTGAATAACCTTGATTGCAAACAGGTGCTCATCAGGAAAGGAGTCTTCAATAAGTGCAGAGTCATCTTTCCTTTGAATTCTAGAGAGGAAATCAACAACCACGTTGGCTTTACCTGGATTGTCCACAATTGTAATATCAAATTCATGCATCAGCAATAACCATCTTACCAGTCTCCCAGATATTGAGGCTTTGTTCATGAGATACTGGATTGTGGCATGATCAGTATGGACAAATATCTAATAACCAGTTATATAATGCATGAATTTATTGAGGGCGTAGATGATTGCCAACATTTCTTTTTTTGTAACAGTGTAGTTTAATTTAGCCCCTTGCAGATTTTTACTTATGTAATAGAGTGCATGTTCTATTGAACCATCCTCCTGCCCTAACACTGCACCAATGGCATAATCTGATGCATCGGTATGAATATGAAATGGAAGTGACCAATCAGGTTCTTTCAGAACAGGTGCCTATGTAAGGATGACTTTTAAGTCAAGGAATTTTTTTCACATTCCTCTGTCCAAGAAAAATCTGCATCTTTCTTCAGTAGACTATATAAGGGGCCTGTTGTTTGGCTGAAGTCCTTGATGAATCTTTTGTAGTATCTAGCATAACCTAGAAATCTCCGTACCTCTTTCTACTTAGCAGGAGACGGTAGCTTAAAGATGACCTCAATCTTAGCAGGATCAACCTGAATTCCTGCAGCAGAAATATAGTGACTAAGCACTGTTCCCTCTTGCATCATCATGAAGCACTTTTGACTATTCAGCAATAGGTTGTGATCTTCACATCTCTGTAATACTTTCTCCAAGTTGGCTTGAGCTTCCTCAAATGTCGTACCATAAACAGTAAAGTTATCCATGTATATTTTCATGCAATCATATGAGATGTCTAAGAAGATACTTATGACTACCCTCTGGAAAGTTGCAGGAGCATTACAGAGACCAAAAGGAAAAATTGAATAGGAAAACGTTCCCCCAGGGCATGTAAAAGTAGTCTTTTCTTGATCCTCAAGAGCAATCTTGATTTGATTGTACCCACTGAAGCCATCTAAGAATGAGAAGTACTTTTTCCCAGCTAAATTATCTAGAGAACTTGATCAATGAATGGAAGAGGAAAGTAATCTTTCTTTGTTGCCAAGTTGAGCTCTCTATAATCTACACATACCCTCCATTTTCCTCCTTTATTAGGATCAATGACCAATGGGGAAACCTACTAACTATCAGAGATTGGGTAGATAAAGCTAGCTACTAACATTTTCTACAATTCTTCTTTAACAATTTCTCTCAAAGCTGGATTAATTCTTCTTTGAGGCTGCCTAATAGGTTTGAAGTCATTGTTAATATATATGCGATGTGTACAGAGTTTTGGGTCTAAACCCTTCATATCCCCATAGTCCCATGCAAAAGCTCTTTTGTGGGCTTGCAGCATTGTGGCGAGGGCAGTTTGTTGAGACGGAGGCAACTTATTATTATATGCAGACAGCGGCCTGAAGATACTTCTATATGTTTGGTGAGATCATTTATTGAGGCTACTAATAAAGGTGGTGTCTGTATATCACATAATAGCAAATCATGATGGCTCTCAGGATCCAGTTACTGCGGGAAGCATTGCTAAGAACGATTGTCCAAAACAGATGGGCTATTCAAACCAGAACTAAACTGCAAAATGTGTAGAAGCAGGTAATCTTCACTCTGAAGCTGGGAAAATGGATCGGTTTGTAGCATCATTAATTGAGCTAATGAATTGACTTCTTTAGATTCCTCTATTAGATTTGGCCAAACTGGTTGAGACAAATCTGGCAGAGGTTGTGCAGGTGGGTATAAAGCCAATTTCTTTCTTGACTGACCATCAGAAATTGTCATGTCTCCTGAACGGCATCCTATAAGGGCATCAGTTGTAGTTAACCAGGGTCTACCTAGGATAATAGGATATCCTCCTAAGGTTGCCTTAGTGGACAATATGGTGAAATCAGCAGGGTATTCCCAAGATTCAAGGGTGACAATGACATCTTCTATCACTCCATCAGGTGTAACCATGGAACTATCAGCAAGTAGCAGGACAATTGGTGTAGATCGAATGTTTGGAATATTCAAACACTCTATAGTGTGCTTGGTCATCACATTAATGGCTGCACCAAGGTCAACCAAAACATTTCTTACTACTTGACCATTGATATTTATTTTTACTACAGGACTTCCAGGATCAGTATATTTTGGAATGAAAACCTTCCCCAACATAATATTGGCTAACTATCCTAGGACATGGATAGTTTGGGGATCATTTTTCTTTCTTCCTTGTTTCTTTAAACAAGCCTCTTTAATGGCTTTTCCATAAACTGGAACATCTTTAATAGCTTGAAAAAGAGGAATTTGAACTTGTACATTCTTTAGCTACTCCAAAATATCAAAAGTAGGCTCTTCAATGGTCTTGGGTGTAGTAATTTACAATCTCTAAGGAAAATGTGGTGTAGCCTGAGGCTACAGGATAGGCTCCTTAGAGGCAGTAGCTGATACAGGTATATCTTCTATATGATCAGTAGGTTGTTCAGCAATAGAGTCTGGAATCTCTATAATTACAGGTGGCTATGGAGTAGGGAGAGTGATTCCAGACCTGAGATCTAGATATCATTGATATTCAGGGCATAAGCTAGATACTGGTTGACTTCTACAGAATACATAGGTTGTTGTTGTTGCTGCTGCTTATTATTAGGATTTGGCAATGGTTGAGCAGGCATAGGCGTTTGTTTTGAAGAGCCAGTATTTGTTGCAGGTGCTACAGGAGGAGGCATAAGGGCCGAAGGTTGTGGCTGCTAAGACTGCAGGAATCTAGGGGGTTGGTTCTGCCATTGCTGAGAACCTCTCCATTGAGGGTTCTGCTACCAGTTACCTGGAGGTGGAGTCCATTGTCCTTGTGGGTGCTTCCAACCTCGTTGAGGGGGTTTCCATTAAGGGCTCTGATAGTTAGGCTAGTATGGTTGAGGGGCATTCCAA
Organism: Sequoia sempervirens; assembly: GCA_007258455.2. Classification (NCBI taxonomy): domain Eukaryota; kingdom Viridiplantae; phylum Streptophyta; class Pinopsida; order Cupressales; family Cupressaceae; genus Sequoia; species Sequoia sempervirens. Next base: position 2,646 of record VDFB02026337.1, on the reverse strand, counting down.
GGTGGAGATGGGCCATATGTAGGTTTCCATTGGTTATTATAATTAGAGTAAGGATTACCAAAAGTTAAAGGATTTTGAGGCATACCTTGTCTTGGAGCCCATGGTCTCCTTTGTGCAACAAATAAGACCTGGTCATCATCACCTTCTATCATCTTAAAATTAGTAGGTAACTGCTTAGCCTCCATGTTGGCCACCAACTTGCATCTGCAGTCACTTTTCTTCTGTCTACAATGTGGACAGAACTCAACCAGGATTTCCTCAGCCTTCGCATGTTTCTTGTGAGTTTGCATGGTATCCAACTGTGTAGCCATGTTGTTTATGATGTCTTGCTTGAAATCAGATAGCAAATTTGTGATTTCCATCCGGGAAACCCCACTGGAAGGAGACTTTCCCACTGTAGCTTGATGACCTCTACCCTTCTTCACATTTGTTTAGGAGTAATTGAAACATATCTTCATGAGATCATCCCAAGATGCTTGAGTGATATCTCTGCCTCCCATCAGGTCCAAAGCATCTATACAGGTATTATTGATTCCCCTTAGAAAAAGTAATTTCTGAGATTCTTCATTAAGAGTGTGGTTAGAATTCTTTTTCAGAGAAAATAGGAATCTTGATATATAATCCTCCAGACTTTCATCTTCCTTCTGTTGAATTCTGAATATATCATCACCTTTACTACCACTTTTACAATATTTCTTGTATTTCTCAAGAAATTTTGTTTGCATGGCTGCCCAACTATCAACAACACCCCTTCCCAAACTTATGAACCATTTGAGAGCTCCCTCCTTCAAGGTAGCAGGAAATAATTTCAGTTTGTGAGCATCTGAAGTGTAGTCATAACTGCAACAAAGGATATCAAACTCGAACAAGAAGGTCTCTAGGTCTTCTATAACTAAGCCATAGAACTTGGAAAGTAATGAAGAAGGAATATTCTTAAGGTTGTCATTGTTTTGTTGAGCAATAATGGGGAATTCAAAAGTAGGTCGATTAGGTGGATTACGTTCCATGTTCACTTGATCAAGTATAGAAGCAAATGGATTTTCTTTAGGTTCTTCGTCAAATTTTCCAAATAGCAAGTCAACACACAAATCTTCAGTAAATGGTTCAATATCTAAGTCTCCTTCGTCCTCAAATAGGCTATAAGCTGGTTCAGTTTTCTTAGCAATGGATGGCAGGTTAGGGAGAAATCTTCCCTGAGCGTCTCTTCTTCTATGCATGCAACAAAAATGGATGGTATTTTAAAAGATTTTCAAAATACTTGAACAACTGACTAAACTACTGCTAACAATGACTATAGTAGGTTCTTAGATTGACACCATCCCCGGCAATGGCGCCAAAAATGTTCGTGCCCACAAAACGATATGAAAATCACGGCAAAACCTATCCTAGGAATTGAACATTCCAACAGGCAACTAATACCTCTTTGTGGTCGTTCATTTACTTGTCAAACCAGGGAATGTATACTTTAAATGGAGCGGCACTATATGTGCACTAAGAACCAGTTTCAGTCACAACCTATTAAAAATAAATACTTGGAAAGAAATTCTACCTATGCTACAGGAAGGTAATGCAAAGTTTTCTTAACTCAACCATAATCTAACCAAAGCAGAAATCATAATAGCTACAATTGAGAGACAAACTATCAACTGGCCTTATGCTATAGGAACAAACACAAGGATGGATTCCCGATGCTGCAGGAACAGTATAAGACTAAGCTTGTGTTGAAACTTCTAAAATGAAATCTAACTTGAATTAACAAAGGATAAACAACTACTCTCCTACAAATACTTACTAAGTGGGCCCCCTTAACAAGCATCAACTAATTTACACAAAAGATTGTGCTCATAACTCCATCAACTTTTATTCATAACGTGAAATCATTTACATTGATTCTTCTGCTTTAGAAAACTAACAAAAACTCTGATTCATATTATAACTCTAACTCTTACATAATCTGTTTCTCTATCTATCTCCTTCTTCTAGTAGTTCACCCGCGCAAGAGGAACACTTATTTAAATCAGGAAAACAACTAACTAACTAACCCTAATAGAGAAAGACGTGGATGTAAAATGTATCCCAAAATCGAGGAACAGACTTCATAAATGAGTTTATCTGTTCAACCCAATCCAGAGAGAATCTAGCACTCCACTCTTTCTAGATTAACTAACATTCAAAATCTTTCCCAACAGTTTCATTCAAAGAGTCTTTGCCAGAGCTTCCTTGAAGTCGTGCAGGAAATGGACTTTACTGCAAGGTCGAGATCAGTTGTGCTTGACTTGATCATACTTTCTTCAACAACCTGTGAAACACAAGGTAACAGATGCAAAAGAAAAGGTGCATGGAACATACACAATATCCATTCATTAATCACATATTTAAATCTATTTCATCATTCAAAAACTACATGCATTATACCAGTCATTTGGGGAGTCAAACAGGGTAATAAATATAGACATGTCAACATGATAGGCTGCAGGAACATGAAAGTGTATTGCTACAGGATATCCCCCAATAAAAGGTTTCTTAAAGAGTTAAACAACCATGAACAACAAAAGTAAAGGTATTAAAAGTACACCATGACATCCAAATTATGAGCATATTTTGGGCTCATCATCCCTAATTTTTCATTTAACCCTAACTTAACTT